>BQNB010028867.1:0-56263 GCA_026074375.1 Tanacetum coccineum
AAAAAATAAATGATCCAATTGCTGTTGTGAACAAACAAAATTGTTGGACAATTGATTACAAACAATTAAATGTGCTTTATAATGACTTTGTTCCTCAAAAATAATCATTCGTTGAACAAACATGTTCTTCATCTTCTTATATTCCCTTTGTTAAGATTCTGGAAACAAAAACAATGCCAAGTGAGTTACCTTTGATCAATGAATTATTCAATATAAAAGTTGGATTTGAAAAGTTGTTTCTGTTGATAAAACAGAACAGTAAAAGGGCAAGCATGTTTTATACATCACTGGAAGAGACAGCTCTTAATGATTTTTGTCGAGATCAAGTTAAACCACTTCTTCATGAATTACTGGATTACTTTGATGGCTTTCAGAATCTATTTCTGTTAGGTTTATGAAAAGTGTCGATTATGTGGTTTTATTATATTCTGTTATTAGACTTTATTTTGTTTAGTTTAATATAGCTTGTAATAAGGTTTATTATGCTTTAAGTAAGAAATATCATAATAACCAAAGTCTAGGGACTAGTATTGACAAGTTAGGAAAATAAGGAAGGGAAGCCTCCCTCCCATTGCCTATAAATAGCACTCTAATCTTCATTAGAGGGTGATGCCCTTGTAACTAACTCTCATTTTCCCTCCATAATAAGATTTGAATTTTCCCTTTACTTGCCCTCATTCTCTCTAATCTTACATGTTGATATGATTGATTCAAGATTCATGTGACCTATCAGTTTACGTTTCGCGATAAAATGCGTTTAGACATTCCCGGAACCACCAAAACTTTTCTACGCTTCAACAAATACCCACAATTATACCCAATACTCAAAATTTTCAAAATAACATCACATATACACTCTTATGGCCGGATATGAGATGGGAGATACAAAGATATTATCTCGAATCTTAAACTTAAACCTCTTCCTGATAACTTGGAATATGCATTCTTAGAAGAACCCCATTTTCTTCCTGTAATCATATTGTCACACCCCCAGACGGGGCCTAGACGGAATACGTGTCCGAGGGCGTGACGTCATCATAATCCGAACACAAGGCACAAGAGAACGACCACTAATGGACGTTTTGAAAATCATAACTCGTTGCATTGTTTAAAAATAAATAAGTTTTACAATATTTAAAGGAAATTAAACATTTGCAGAAGCGTAAGTAAAATGTAGCGGAAGCATAATTTGGTTTTCAAAAGACAACGAGTATGATATTTTGATAAGTCTTGAAAGAGTATCATATTGCACGTAGACTCCACATAGCACATCAAGAAGTCCAAAGCTAAGCACTTAAGAAAAACATGCTAAAACGGTCAACATAAAGTTGAGTGAATTCATAGGTTTAAGTAAAACATTTATGAGGACCAAAAACGTTTAGTGAATACAGCTTCACTCAATGTATTACGAAAAACATTTAATAATCAGAAACGTTCAACCAAAGTAGTGTGGACCACAAGTTTACAGTACGCACGTGACAGTTATAGGAGATATAACTTCACATACAAAGCACATGCGACTATTATAACGGATACAATATCGCATGAAAAGTGTATACTGTTGCGCTAAGCTCATGACACTGAAGCTAATAATCAACATGGCATGTTACATCCTGTCGCATAGTATTCCTGCCCTTAACCGGTGTCCCAAACCAAAGACCACCATAATGCATAAGCGAAATGACATATGATCCTTTTTGTTCTTCGTTAAGTGGAACCAAAGCGGATAGGGATAATTAGTCCCAATAGATCTATTTACTCACTCGCGCTTCCTCAACCGGTCCTACCGGTCGAGAAACTAACATTCAATGATAATTCGGGTGCATAGTAGGTTTGTAAGCAAACCTTTAGGCAACACATAAACATGTAAAATCCGAGTAAAAGAACTTGTGTCCAATTTAAAAGCAAACAATGTTTCTCACCCCAAAGTATAAAGCATTTGTAAATCGGTAAAAACGTGGGGCTATGAACTCACCTTGATGTTGCAGAGCAACTAGCAGAAATGCAAATAATAATCACAGCACAAACGGAGAACGGAACGGCTCGACCAAGAAGTTGCAGCTTAACTTAACAGCTAAATCCCACTAGTTTAGGATGATGAATTTGGGTTTACCGATGGATGAGTACATCAACGCGACTCGTTGATAAGGGATTTGGATTTCAAGTTGGATGAGTTTGGTGGTTTAAATAAAATAAAACGAAAAAACACAACGCGATGTATGTATAAATTCCGTATATAATATTTACCTATGAAAAATGAACAAATATATAATTCAATATGGTGAAGTATATAATAAAGACAAACATTCAAAAGGAAAAGTCGTAGTATATAATACTCTACAAGTATTATATAAGAAACGTGATTAAAAATAATTGAAATAAAATAATTTGACACATGTTCGGAAAGTCACCAATTAAATTAATAAAAACGTTCTTGCATAAAAGTAAATACACGTTTTAAAGTTACGAGTTAGATAAATGATGTTTTAAAGACTTTACAAAAGTTATAGTTGGGAATTATAAAATAATATTTTATAATTTAGTATTTCGTTACGCGTTTTAACTAAACTAGTTGTCTTGTTTATAAAAGTATAGTTTTCGTTTATTTACGGATTTATTGTATTATTACAAATAAAAAGAAATCTTAAAACTATATAACTTTGTCAATTTATCGTATTTCTAAAATAGTATCAACTTTAATGAAAAATTTACAAGTATAAAGATTTTTAGAAAAATTTCGGCATGAACTTTGCCTTTGTTTTTTTTTTTGATTTTTAATTTTTTGTATCGTTTTTTTCCGTTTGTAGACGTTTTTCATTTTTACCAAAACCATCGTTGTTCCCATTTAACCAATATATGTTGCAATTTATATCCACGTGTTTTAAATTTATAACTAGACGAGACAAACCAATTAACAAAATAATTTAAACCAAACACACCCTTAAAGGTTGAACCAAACACACCCTTACTGCATATAAAACGCAGATCCAAACGCCCCTTTGGGCAGCCTTAAACCTATATCCAAACACCCCTTAATGGCAGTTTTAAACTCATATCCAAACGCCCCTTTAGTGCCATAAAACGCAGAAACAAACGCCCCTTAGGGGCTGTTATACGCAAACCCAAACGCACCCATTCGGGGCCACAACCCACAGAACCAAACGCACCCTAAATGGCTGTAAAACAGCCATCCAAACGCCCCTGTTGGGCCGAAAACACAGCAAACAAACACCCCCTTCTTGGGCGTGTATATCAACCGAAACAAACTAAACAAAACCAAACTAAATCCATCGAAAACGATACAAGTTGAAACAAATACAACCACACAAGATTGTTATTAGATTTTATAAAAATAAAAAGCATCCAAACTCATAAATAAATAAAAAGAGGTGGAGTGGTGGTGGTACGCGGCTGTGACAGCCGCGGTGGTGGGGTGGTTGTTGTGGTGAGGTGGCGGTGGTTGTTTTAGTAGTGGTGGTGACGTAGTGGTATTGAGGAGGTGACGGTGAGGGTGGTGAAGGTTTCGGTGGTGGTGGTTTCGGTGAGATGGTGTGGCTGGGGTGATGGGGTTCGTTGCGTGACAGCGGGGTGGAGGTGGTGATGATGACGAGTGGCGTGGGGTGATCGTGATGATGGAGGTGTCGAGGTGATGAGGGTGGCGACGTGGCGGTTGTGGGGCGGCTGGAGACGCGGCGCAGCAGCAAGGTGGTGGCGTGGAGGCGAGTGGGTTGGTGGATCGGGTAGATCGGGTGAGGAGGAACATAATTGGTCTTGGCCGGAAGACTCACCGGAAAACTTTTCCTGTGGCCGGAAATGGTGGCCGGCGGCAGTAGCCGACGGTGGGGCGGCGGCTGGCCGGATAATATGGGAGAGAGGGAGAGAGTTAAATATGAGTGTATGTGTTGTTATGTTTTTAAAAATGGAGTAAAAATTATAAAAAATTTTATTTATAAAAACAAACTTCTAAATTAAATGACAAGTATAAAATAATGTGGGGTGATTTTTGTAAATATCTCACAGGGACTAAAAGTGTAATTTTTGAGAAACCTTTATAAGATATTGGTTCGGGGCTCGTTTAGGCAAGTTAACGATTGAATTAAATTACGAAAGTTGCGCCGTTGTTTTCCTAATTATTTTTCCTATAAAAATGAGTATTCACTCGACTATATTTTATAAATGTTTTTATAAGATTTACTTAAAAATCATTATTATTTATTTGGTACCATTGGGTGTCGCGGGTAAACTTTGTCATTAAAAATAAAACTTTATTTTGAACATTTGTGTTTTTTTTTATATAAATGATTTTGATTAAAATATTAAAGAATTTATTAAATATTTTTATTTAATAAAGAGTGATAATATAACTTTATTTATTTTTCCTATGTCGCTACGCGTTGTATTCAAAATTTTGCGAGGCCATTTTAGTCACTTTGGGCTTGGTTTCGCGTCTCGGGCAAAACTAAAAAGTTGTCTGGAATGTCGTTTTACATCAAATTGCTTTAGTGTCTGAATCGTGAAAACGTAATTTAGCGGTTCGTTTTTGATAAGTCAATTTAGGAACAAAATATATCTTCTCGTTTTCAAGTCAAATAAGTTAGAAAAATAAGTTTGCAAATGAGCGATAATAATCGTAATTATGATTTATTATTTAAATACGTTTCAAAATTTTTACCGGCTACGCGGTAATCGTTTTTATGTGACCGTAAAAGGTCAAAAAGTCAAAAGTCAAGTCGGACCCAAAAAGTCAAAGGGTAAAATAGTCATTTAAAATATCGAAAATTGCGAGGTGTGACACATATCATCTTAGTTTTTTGAAGAAAACAAAAACAAACTCGTTTCTGTCCTTAAAAAACCATCAACAAGCCTTTCTTGAAAACAATAGACGATTCCACAAGGAATCTGTTTCGCCTTTTGTAAACATAAAATTCAACTCCTGGAAGACAAAAAGCCAGTCGTTCAAAAGCAAGGACGATTAAACCCGAACATACAAGAAGTTGTTAAAAAAGAAATCATTAAACTTCTCGACACCGGTATCATTTATCCAATTGCCGATAGCCCTTAGGTAAGTCCCATTAACTGTGTGTTATCCTAAAACTTCACACATCTCACACCAATAAGCCATACCAATAAGCAATAAGCTAGAAAAATAGAGAGAGAAAGTAGAAAGAGAAACAAGAGAGAAAGATTAGATTAGAGAGAGAAATGGAGGATAACAAATGAGAGCAAATGTAACCAACACCCACATCCATTGTTGTGGAGAGGGTCCCCGTTTATACCCTATGCCTTCACTTAAGGTGCATGGGCTTTCTATGGGTCGGGCTTGGCTTCTCATGGGCTTTGAGCCCTTTACATGGACATTACTAGTTTATATTCCAAGCCTATTTAACCCGACTAGCCTATTACTTAACAAGACTAATTACGACTAATAAGACCGATAACATTCTTGTTCGACTTATATAAAATTAAGGCTAACAATCTCCCCCAATGTTGAGGTCTTCTTAGATCTCCCCAACGTTGACGTTTCTTGATAGAGGTTATCTTGATTTCACTTTATCTTCTTCACTGTTGAAGATATGACGTTTGAGCTTTGCCTTATTTGGTCTTGTCTTTGTCTTTTCTTGTTTGTAATGGCTTTGTTCCTTCATGCATTGTGATCTTGATAATCGACCTTTAACTTTGTCCTTTGAGTTCTGATACACGTTATCTTGCATCATCTCCTTGACTTGAATCATCTTGATTTGAATTTCTTGATCAACTTGTACTCTTGACCGACATACTCATACTTGTTGCATTCCTTTTTGACTTATATTATCATAAGGCTAGCAATCTCCCTAAAATACGGTTCTTGATTTGACTTTGAAGATCTTTGAGGAAGTTTAGTATCAACAATCTTGATGCTGAATGATTGACTTTGAAAGCTTGAGTATAGATTATGTGTAATGAATCCGACTAGTCGCTGTACATGAATAGAGCAACAATACATCGACGTTGAAATCTGCATTTAAAAGGTTAGAAATAAACAACAGATTATGGACGAAAGTGTCTTTGTCACTTCATCGAATACGGTTGCAATATCTATAGTTCCCCGTTAATGAGTATAAATACTTGCCCTGTGATCAGATAGAATTCATATGAATCTTCTTGACAGGGTTTGTACCGTACTACTGTTCCGTTACCTAGAGGCGTCTCAAAGCAGACAATACGGTAAGAGTGAATCAGATAGTTACTATCTTTCTGATTAAGTCGTCAATTTATATACTGGAACAAGTTTGATTCGCATAGAATCACACCATCATTTCTTTCCAGTTGACACAAGTTTGATTCATATAGAATCGCGCAAGTCACCTACCAAGAGCTTGTTTGATGTTGGCTCAAGTAGGATTTCCATCCTCATTGTGAATACTTAAGTATCACTCGGATGTTCTGGCAAGATCTCAAGGATAATGTGTAGGACTCTTTGTTACAACTTGTGAACTTTATGGTGTTCAACAAGTGTATATTGATATTGTGTCCTAATGAGATTTATAATTTAATCTCTTCTTGGCTTTAGACTCAATTTGTGCACTTTGGTTTTAGTAATCGAAGGCTGGAGCAAAATGCCACCTATTCAATATCAACAATCTCGGAGTGAGATGTCAATAGATTAAACGTGTGTATCTCCGTGACAAATGTAGACCAAGTTTCTTTTGAGATGAAAACTTGAATGGCTGGGAAGGGATGTTCATTGCAACACTTGGGCCCATGGACGGCTTCTTCAATATCAACAATCACATTGAGATTTTGATAGATTATGTATTGACCTGTTTCATGTCTACGTTATGTAGAGGGCTGCTTGTTTATCACCCATTACGCATACTTTCTTTTTCATTCTTAACCCATTTAATGCTTTATCAAAGTGTCATTACTTAGCAAGCACCTTTTTTGTGATTGTTGCAGTGTTTAATCTCAATCTTATGAGTCGGCAAGGTCTTATAGTGGATGGGGAGGGACAGATGGCCTTAAAGCGTCGAGTGGTCATATCGTGCGCATCGTAGACATCTGGACCTGAGAGGTGTGGGACTATGTCTAACGAGGGTGCAAGATATGCTCAGAGTATTAAGATGAGAGAGGGAGCCTCTATATAGATGGCACGATCTCCCGTCTCATAACTATCCAGCGTCATCTAGTATCACACCACTACGTTAATCTAGATCTAACTACCAGAACGTATTGATCGCATTAACCACCTTATGACTTCATTGACGTCGTGAGATTAATTGGTTGTTGGGTATAGAGATCGAACCATAAAAACCTTTTTCTGACATTTTGAAATACTCCACCTACATATATGCACCGAGATTCGAAATTGTTTTGCACATAAAAGAAAGAGTTGCAGTTAGAGTCTTAAAGATCACATTCTTCTATCACATTTTAATCATATTTTCTCCCCTTAATTTAAATAATAAAACATTTAGTATTTGAAATACCAATTGATGAAAATTTATGACATGAAAAATTCCACGAGGTGAAAAATTATACCACGATATTGCATGAATTCATTTTCCTGATAGCTCCCCTTCGACAGTATATGTGGGATACCAATATTTATTAAAACTTGACATTGGAATGAAAAATTGATATGACACCACAAAATGTTAAAGACGAAGTGAATGCCCTCATTGAACAATGTATATTATTAACTGACATTATAATTTCCACATTTTAATTTCAAAACATTAAAAGGCTTTGTTTTAAAAACTCCCCCTCAGAAATTGATCCACATAAAATGACACTGTAAGTACCACACTTTTGAAATTTATTTGAGAAAGGGAGTGTTGAACACATAATTTTAACAAATACTACTTTTTATGGAGAGATACCACAAATTAAAATGTGACAATTTGACATTGAAAGTTCTTTTTGAAAAATGTGTTCAACGGTTTTAAAAACACAAGATAGAATACTTCTCTTCTATTTGTAGAGTAAGCGCACTGAAGTGTACACTCCCCTATTACAATCAGGTCCGAGTTATGCACTGATGTGTACATAAGTCATAAAGAAAAATAGAAATGACATGTTTTGAAAGCATTTGAAACTCTTGGTCGACCTTCATTTACACGCCCGTGTCGATGTTAATCAACATTTCTAGGTACATAAATGTTATTGATTCCAAGAGACATGTCGAGAAAATTCTTTTTGGTATTTTTGAAAAATTTTAGATATTATATTTTGTTTTTATAGATTTTATATTTTTCTATTTCTTTTTGTTGGTTTTATATTTTTGTATTTTCTTTTTTCAAAAATATTTATAAATCAAAATAAAGAGAAAAATTAAATTATTTATAAGTCCAAGTTTCCATCAGCAGTGACAGTTGTTGCTAGAGTTGAAGTAGATGAAGTTGAATCTGGTTGTTGTTGATGTTTATCGGATGCATCAGCAGTAGTAACAACGGAAGACTTTTGAAACAACTTGATTTTCTCCATTGAAATATTCGTCGAACAAAGGACCAAATGGACTTTCCAACTATATCATTGACGTCATAACTATCATGTCTGTTGTAGGAACTTTTGTTGACATTGTGGTGCGAGGCTTGAACCATTTTGTTCAAACATCATGTTTGACATTTAGGATCAGGCTTGAAATGATGTGTTTCCAAATATCATATTTTCTATATCATCATTTGTGAAATCCACATTACCATGGTTTTCTGAGATATCACTTTTTCAGCAAGCTCAATACTCTTAAATTTACCTTGTTGACATTACCTAAGGAACCTGCGACTTAAATCAAGACCATGTTCCTATCTGAACATTGATTGAATGTTACCCGCACTTGAAATCAAGAGTTTGTTTTGCTTTCATGTATATTAGGGATATCGTAATTGAACCTGTATGGGTTCACTGTCAACTTTGCTTGTGCAAGAGTCGAATAACTTTCCTGTAGTAATCCACCTAAGACCAACAGATTTAAAAATTCTACCCGTGGGTTTCCAACTAAGATCAGATCTAGGAGATGTTTTTTCATACACAACAGAAGTCTTATTAGGAGAAAACCTATGTCTTGTAAAGATCTGCCTACCAGGTTTCTGAGTATGACTCTTTTGATCTACGGGTTTGTTACTAATTTCCTGGTCTTATAGGATTAAATCTTAGCACATGAATTTACTTCCTTTAGGAGTTTTGTTATGCACGCATCATGATTTGCATTAAAGACACATTTATGACATGTAGAACAAACAAAGTTTTTGGAATCTGAAAAAGAACTAGAACTCTTAGAGTGATCTGCTTTTGGCACAACCGTTATTGTTACGCAACTACTCTTAGATACATGCAAACTCCTAGTTGAGTGATTAATGTTCCTAGGTTTTGGTTTGCTACCATCAGCAGTGCTTTGAAATCTAGCAGAAGGCGTCATACTAGTTTTTGAGTTCCTATCTCTTTCTTGTGTCTTTTTTCTAGCTTCATCTAGATAGTGATTAATATAATCCATTTTACAGATCATTGCATCTTTGAAGGATTGGCCATCAAATCTTGTATATTTCAGCATACGCTCTTTGAATTCTGAATTGAAAGCATTTTCAAACATTGTTCTGAGTTTTGTCAAAATAGTCTTGCAATCAGTCTGAGAAAGTATATCTTTGGTAAGATGCTATTTTAGTAAATCCAAGTCTTGAGAGAATGTTCTCTTGAAGATAGGCATGGTACCAAAATATTGTAAAGTTTTTGTGAGAAACTTGAATTGTGGCTTAGTTTCTCTAAGACTGTTCATGCATATACTTCTTAAAAGTTGTGTCTTCTCTTAAACTTTAGAAGTTGAACACGAAAAAACTATGTCATTGTGAAGAACACTTGATGTTTGAGTTTGTAAATTGGTATTGGTATTTGACATTTTGATGTTGTGAATGGATATCAGATCTTAAGTAGGTAAAGTGATTGTTGTTGTGGATTGAAATCAATTAACGTTCACGGGATTTTACAAGTCTTTGATTAAAACCGAGAAAAGAAGCTTATCTTTCACAGGATTTTACAAAATCAAGAAGAAACCGTGAAACAATAATTAATTGTTGTTGAAATCGTTGTTGAAATTGAAGTACGTGAGCTTTTGTAACGATTAATGAGCTTAAAACGAACGGTGCACAAAGTTTCAACTTAAAATGAGTAACGGTTGATTAAAACTCAAATAAGGACTAACGGTGCAATTACGATTCACTTTGGATGACTAACGGGCTTTATTATAAGAATAAGGACTAACGGAGTAAAGTTGTTTCAACAAAGAATGGCTTAGAGTCAACAAAGGACAATGTGGGCTCAAGCATGGTATCAAACCCATTCGCGGACAGTTCATTGAGTGCTATCACCAAAAAGACAGGCAATTATGTTTTTAAAATAATTGCAAACAATCCCTCCAATGTATTTCGTTTTCGTTTTTGAATTTTAGAAAAATGGACCGAATGTAAATTTGAGCTCGCGGGTTGGTACGGTTATCGCCGGTTCAATGTGGATATACCACGATGATCAAATCAATGTGACGATCATGAGGGTATACATTATAAGTCACGTAGATAACCGTCACACGAAACCAAAAAACCCAAAAAGAGTTAAAACCGTGAGAGTTTGTGCTTGTGAAGTTGGGAGTTTGGTTACTTCACAAACTGCTAATTCGGTTCCTTCGTTGTTGCGAATTCGGTTACTTCACAAACTGCTAATTCGGTTCCTTTGTTGTTGCGAATTCGGTTACTTCACGGATTTCGAGTTCGGTTATAAGACAATGTTGCTAATTCGGTTTGTAATAAACGCGTTATCGTACAACAAAGGGAAACTGCGTATTTGGTCCTTCTTTGTTTCATATTCGGTTCCTTCTTCACTCTTGCGAATTCGGTGTCCTTCATAAAAAACCAAAAACATACACCGTCCTTCCTTTTATCTTCTATGGAAACCAACAAAAAACCCAACGGACAAGAAAGCTAAAAGTATGGATCTTGTCTTTCGTGTGTTTCAAACTGTGTGGACCACTAAGGAAAAATAAGCAAAGCAAAATAAGCACATAAGGCTTTTAAAATAAGCTAACTAAAGAAGCTCAAATAAGCTCAAAAAATAATCCAAGTTTACCCAATAAGTTGCTAACGAAAATAAGCTAAAAAGAGACTTTAGCTAAAAAACTTAGGAGCACAAATAGGTCATGAAAGAGTTGGTACAAATAAGCTTGTAATAAGCAGTTAAGACCTCAAATAAGCCACGACAGATTTGAAACAGAGAAGAAGAAAGAAAAAGAAAAAAAAAAGAAGAAAGAAAAAGAAAAAAAAATTATGAAGAGAAAGCGTAAAAAACTTTAATGTGAAATTTGCAAAAGCCAAACTATTTGAATTAAGAGAAAGAGTAATAAACTGTTACTTAGAAACACAAAAAAATAAGCCCACGAAGCCATGTTTTTTGACATGTAAGACAGCTCGATTTGATTTTTTTTGTTAAACAGAAAGCTTTAAGGTTTTTATTTAAATAAGCAAAAAGAAAACAAGAAATGAGTTGAACAATTTATCCATAAATAAGCTAACGCAATAAGCTCAAAAATAAGCACAAAGCACTTAACTACTAAACCCACCCGTGGCGAGTGATACCAAATGTTATCCCAAAACTTAACCCATGTCACACCAATAAGTCATACCAATAAGCAATAAGCTAGAAAAATAGAGAGAGAAAGTAGAGAGAGAAACAAAAGAGAAAGATTAGATTAGAGAGAGAAGTGGAGGATTACAAATGAGAGAAAATGTAACCAACACCCTCTCCATGTGTGGAGAGGGTCCTTTTATACCCTATGCCTTCACTTAAGGTGCATGGGCTTTCTATGGGCCGGGCTTGGCTTCTCATGGCTTTGAGCCCTTTACATGGACATTACTAGTTTATATTCCAAGCCCATTTAACCCGACTAGCCTATTACTTAACAAGACTAATTACGACTAATAAGACCGATAACATTCTTGTTCTACTTATATAAAAATAAGGCTAACACTGTGTACCCAAGAAAGGTGGTATTACAGTTGTTACCAACGAAAAAGATGAACTTGTCCAAACAAGAACTGTTACAGGTTGGCGAGTATGCATCGATTATCGTAAACTCAATGAAAGCAACCGCAAATAACCATTTTCCTTTGCCGTTTATGGGCTAAATGTTAGAAAGGCTCGTAGGAAATAAATACTTTTGTTTCCTCGATGGTTTTTCTGGATATTTCCAAATTCCAATCGATCATATGGATCAAGAAAAAACAACTTTCACATGCTCTTTCGGAATATACGCTTACAGGAGAATGCCTTTCGGCTTATGTAATGCTCCCGCTACTTTCCAAAGGTGCATGTTAGCTATCTTTCATGATATGATTGAAGAATCTGTCGAAGTATTCATGGACGACTTCTCCGTCTTTGGAAACTCCTTGGATAACTGTCTTAAAAACCTCGATAAAATGCTTCAACGTTGCAAGGATTCAAATTTTGTCCTTAACTGGGAAAAATGTCACTTTATGGTTAAAGAAGGAATTGTGCTTGGACACAAAGTGCCCAGTGCAGGCCTTGAAGTTGACAAAGCCAAAATCGACGTAATCTCTAAACTTCCACCCCTACTAATGTCAAAGGCATTAGAAGTTTCTTAGGACATGCCGGTTTCTACCGACGTTTCATAAAGACTTCTCAAAAATTGCCCGTCCTCTAACTAAATTACTCGAAAAAGAAACTCCATTCGAATTCAATGACGAATGTCACCAAGCTTTCAATACAATAAAAGAAAAACTCACATGTACTCCTGTAATCATAAGCCCAAATTGGAATCTTCCATTTGAGCTAATGTGTGATGCAAGTGAATTCGCAGTTGGAGCAGTCTTAGGTCAAAAAGATGGAAAACACTTTCACCCATCTATTTTGCAAGCAAAACTCTCAATGCATACTCAGCAAAAATATACGGTTACTAAAAAAGAACTGATGGTTGTAGTCTTTGCATTCGAAAAATTCTGACCTTATCTGATATTATCCAAAATGATTGTCTACACCGATCACTCAACTCTAAGACACTTATTCAAAAAGCAAGATGCTAAACTACGTCTTATACGTTGGATTCTGCTATTACAATAATTCAATATAGAAATTAAAGATAAGAAATGTACAAAAAACATTGCCGCCGACCATATATCTCGGATTGAAAATGATGAGACAAGTGAGTGACAATGATGTCAACGATTAGCTTTCTAGAGAAACTCTTATGGAAATAATCCACCAAAGACGAACCATAGTTCACAGACTTTGCAAACTATTTGGTGGGTGATATTATACTTAAAGGGATGACGTACCAACAAAATAAAAATTCTTTGCTGACCTCAAAAACTACTTTGGGAAGACCCTTACCTTTTCAAAGTATGTTTAGACGGTATATCAGAACGTTGTGCTCATACCAGAAAAAACAAACCATTATTGATCAATGTCACCATGGACCCACTGGTGGACATTATGGATCTAATACCACCGCAAAAAAAGTCCTAGACTCAGGCTTTTACTGGCCAACAATCAACAAAGAAGCTCATACTCTTGTTCGCCTTTACGAAGCATGTTAAAAAACAGGAAATATATCCAAACGAGATGAAATGCCCTTGAATAGCATTCAAGTATGCGAAATCTTTGACATATGGGGTATTGACTTTATGAGACCATTCTCGAAATCATATAAATTCGAATACATGTTAGTTACTGTAGATTATGTATCCAAATGGGCCAAAGCTCAAGCTTTACCAACCAACGATGCCAGAGTTGTTATTTTATTCTTGAAAAAAATCTTCTGCCACTTTGGAATGCCCAAATCTCTCATAAGCGACCGAGGTACTCATTTTTGAAACAAAATAATGGATAAAACAATGAAAAGATACGGAGTCAACCATCGTTTTTATACATCCTATCACCCTCAAACAAGCGGTCAAGTTGAAGATACAAAAAGAGCTCTTAAAAGAATCCTTGAAAAAACTATGAAAGACAATCCTGCTATCTGGTCAAGGAAACTCGACGATGCTCTGTGGGCTTTTAGAACCGCTTACAAAACACCAACCGAAACCACACCATACAAACTCGTATACGGAAAAAACTACCATTTACCTTTTGAAATAGAATACCGTGCATATTGGGCCCTAAAAAACTGTAATCCTAATCTCATCGCTGCTGCTGAGAAAAGAATGTTTTAGTTGCACAATTAATAAATTTTGCATAAGCTTATGAAAACTTACTCGTCTAAATAAGCAAGAACAATCTGCATGATAGAAAACTCAAAAT
Source organism: Tanacetum coccineum (assembly GCA_026074375.1). Classification (NCBI taxonomy): domain Eukaryota; kingdom Viridiplantae; phylum Streptophyta; class Magnoliopsida; order Asterales; family Asteraceae; genus Tanacetum; species Tanacetum coccineum. The sequence goes on from BQNB010028867.1 coordinate 14,278, forward strand.
GAGAAGAGTTCAAACACGAAAACAAAGTACTGCTATTTCATTTTAAGTACAAATTCAAACAGCCAAAACTCAGATCTTGATAGCTTAGACCATATGTAGTGAAACACCAATATCCATCCGGATACGTTGAACTATATGGAAACGATGGCAAGATGTTCATTGTTAACGGCCATTAACTCAAACTCTACCATGAAGAAGATAATGACCCAATGGAAGAACTCACTTATTTCTTTCCTAAAGATGAAACCAAAAAGTTCTAGTCAAGCCTCAATGACACTTTGAAAAAATTAAGCTCTTCTCGTAGCAACCCTGCTTTAATTTTATGTATGCGAGGTAAGTCCCCTTCTCCTCTGTTTATTTTCTAAAAAACAAACAAAAATATTTTCTTTTTGTGTGCTTTTGTATGTTTACTCTTATGCAGGCAACATAGATTAGACATGGAAAATTATGGCGTGTTCTCAAAGACACGCTTTCTCAAGCTATATATCTCTATGCCCCCCCCTCGAGAAGTAGACGTTTCCCTTAATTTTCCTATTTTCTAAATTTTATCAAATCTCACATGAGGCAATGTTTAACTTAAGTGTGGAGGGGAGCCAAATAGGCAAAATTAAAATTAATCATATCCCTCCATGTTTGCCCTGTAATCTAGCCAAAATTTTCAACTGATATTTTATGAAAAATCTTTAAAAATTAATATATATGCTTTTTCTTTCCAAAAACCTAAAAAATGTATACACTTAGTAAGGCAAATTCAACGGATTAACACTATAACTAGCACAAAACCAGTCCAGTAAAATTAATGAAAATAAGACTTAAAGGAATTCAGGATAATCCACCTTTGATACCTAAGATAATTTTTACCTTTAGCTTATTCGAGTTAAGGTTTAAATGCAATTGCAAATGTCTCATCTGTCGTTACGGCTGTGTATTTGTAATTTGTCACCTTTTCTGGAGCATTGGTATTGGTTGAAAATTATATGAGTGAGCCGGTAATTTAGTAGCTTCAGAAGTTGTGCTTGATTATCATTTACTAACCGCAGTGAGGTTAATTTATAGACAAAATCGTATGATGAGAGGTGTAATAAATCCCGTGTAATTCCTGTATCCGCAAGCACTCCCTTTTAGTGCTAATCTGCTAAAGTATCCAAAGTTAAAGAAAAATGCTCAATGAAAGATGTTTTGTGCCAGCCTTAGTTATTAAAGAATTTGGTGTAAAAAATGAAATAAAAGAAAAAAAGTTCAAAGTATAAGGCTTAAGTTTAGCACAAGGAACCAACACAACTCACCCTCATCATTATCATGTTTTACCTCTTTGAGATTTTTATCTAGGTGCTCACGCCGCAACGGGCATGTTTATGTGTCTTGTACAAGCCTATGGTAGCTATCTAGATTATATCTGTGCAATTGAGTGACTTCACACTATAAAACCTATCTGAGTGGCTTGAGTGAATATAAATCAAACATTTTTACCATGTAAGGTGCTCTGTTAAATGTATATGCTTGAAAAGTTATATAAACTATAAAACACTGTTAAATTTAAAATTGTCTCCACGTCACGACAAATGAATCTTATTTTCTCGCTTTAATTGCTTGAGAGCAAGCAATAGCTAAGTGTGGAGGGATTTGATAACGCCTTAATTATACATATTTTTGGCAGCGTTATTGTATCTATTTATATTATTTCACGTGAACTTTCGATAATTAAAAGCATGAAATATGTGCAGGTTTACTTGAAGACATCTCAAGCTCAAAAAGACTAAAGACACAAGTATTTTACACCTTACGGAAGAAAAAGATAAAAGAAGATAATACTAAGTCCAAGAATAAGCAAAGTACACCGCACTTCAGGACGAATTTAATGAAGGACAATTAATATCCGAAGTACGACGCACTTCTACATCATGTGCGCCGCACTTCATCTCAGCATTAAAAATCTATGCATTAAAGAAGCAAAGTATGTCGTACTTCTCAAGGAAGTGCACCACACTTTTGCCCTAGCCCAGCCTATATATTGAGAGAAAATTCTCTCATTTCACACACACTTCAATAACAAATATCTCTCCATCAATCTTCATCAATCCCTGGAGTTAGCACGAACTTCCGGCAAAGAACGAAGAATATTACCATAACATCTAGTTAAATAAGGGTTTCTATACGAATTTGTACTTGTAAAAGTGGTGTTCAATCCATTTCTTAATCCGAATTTTGTATGTTTCTTGTTTCTCTACTAAACTTTGTTGTAACACCCCCAAATTGGGTCGCAGCGGAATAAGGGTCCGGGGCGTGTTACTTCATAGATCAATAACACAAGATATATATAGAACGCCAAAAAGTCGTTTAAACAGATACAATGGGATTTAACAAAGAATTTGTTACATAAGCCCGAAGCTTCACTTTTTCACTTGTTCAAATACAAATAGTTTCCCTAGTCCCATAGATATACAAAATGATATGCACAAAATCTTTAATGCATTTAATCCAAATCAAAACCACCAATGTAATCTCCCTTGCACCTCGTGCTTATTGACCTCCTGAAAAACATTTGCTTAAACGCAACACTAGAATGTAATGAATTCATAGGTTTATAAATCGTATATTGTAGGACCACAATATTTTCCCAAGGTAATGAAAATGCAACATATGCAGACATCATATAAATACAATTACATTGCCCTAAGCTCATGACACTGAAGCTCGACATAAATGAATACCATATAAATGGCCTACATTGCCCTGATGAGGGTTTCATAACCCACAACATCACTATGTCGACATGGAATACGTTCGTTTTCCCCAGTGATAGCAATCACCTGAATGGATGTCAATCTCAATTAGATCATTCATAACATTCGCGCTCAATAAATCCATAACTGACAAATTCATGATAATAGGCTCAACTAGGGTTATCGCTACTTAGGCAACACGTAATCATAATGTAAAACTTAACCACTTGTGTCCAATTGTAAAACAATACATGTTTCTCACCCTAAAAACTTATAAAACAAAATCATGTAAAACGTGGGCTATGAACTCACCTTGAGTGAGCGAATATCAAGTGTATCACAGAAAATGCGTCACGGTAATGATCGAGTGCAACCTAATCCAATATAGGTCGTATAAGTACTAATCACATTGGGTAACTACTACCATATATAATTCTATATAGCTAATCACCATCTAATTGTTTTAGTGAAATCATATTTATAAAGTTAAAACGTTTATAAATATACCTTTGGTAAAAATGACATAACTTTCACGTTTCAAGTCCGTTTCTTGCGTTTCTTATGTCCACGCTTTCGTATTAAGACGACGTATCAAAATATGACATTTTTGTATTTCATGTCCTCTGATGAATAGTGATTTTTACTGTTCATACCAGTTATAAACTTATTTTTATAACTTTAATTAACGTAAAACCCGTAAATGTCGTATTTTATTCGTTATAGCTCCGTTTTTAGCGATTCTTTCGACTGCGTCTTCGTTATTAAAAGTTCTATCAATTTATTGATGTTTTCAATATATATGTTTCTGTCATGAATAGTAAATTTTACTGTTCATAGTTTATAAAATTACTTTTATAAACTTTAATTATCGTAAACGCCGTATTTTATTCGTTTTAGCTCCGTTTTTAGTAATTCTTTCGAGCACGATCTCATAATTGAAAGTTCTATTTATTTATGAGGTTTAAAAAAACAAATGTTTCTGTCATGAACAGTAACTCTTATAAAAATAGTTTTATAAAAGTATTTTTATACATTTTAAGTATATAAACTCGCGTAATTCATAACTTCTTCGTTTTTGTTTGAAAAATTACGTTTCTTATTGTTTTGGAATTCTAAAAATATGTGTGTTTTAATAAAAATACCAAACCTTCTGTTTGTAGAATTTTTATAACAAGTTTTTATAAAAATTCTTTTATAACTCCGGTTATTATCGTAAAACTCGTAAACTACGTATCTTTTTCGTTATTAATCCGTTTTTCGAGTTTCTTACCTTTTTCGAATCGTCATGAGATGTAGTATGTTTATAAAATATAAAATCCATGCCTAAAAATTCGTGCCAAAACATCCCCTAAATAACTTTTCGTGTTTATTTGTATAACTTTGTTTTTATATACTTTTTATTAGTAAACTACCACAAGTCTTCCAATATTCTTAATATACTATGTCTTACATATAATAGTGTCCATTTTCCCATCATATGTCCACATGAGTCCATGATATCAAGATTAACAAGTCATTAACATCACATGAAATCAATAACTTTCCTTAAGTAACTTTACTTACTAGTTTATACATATACATTTTTACACTTAAACCAACATGATACAATACTTATATTTCCTTCATGATATGATATTTACAACCATATAACATGTGTAAGAGTATACAAAACAATGATTATAAGTACAAGTCTATTTTACATGTTTAAAAGTATCCTAAATGGTGATTTTGCTACATAGAACTTATATACACATAAAATGATAAATATAAAGACATAAAGAGTTTTAGGTAACCTTAGTGAGATGTGTGATGATGAACAACAAGAGTTAAATCCTTATTTAGCAACCAAACCCTAACTTGTAAGACTTGAAAACCCTAACTTTCCTTTTCCTAGCTTAAACCTTGTAAATGCTTAATCCAATCCCTCTAACCACCTTAGGTCATCTTAGGAATGATGTAGGAATGTGTATAAATGTTGTAGATTGATTTTGTATGGATTTGGTAAAGAATTAGGTGTGAGCCGTGGGTTGATGCAAAAGAAAGAGAGAAAGAGTATGTTTTTCACTTTGAAAATGATATGTGTATGCGTTTACTTGCAAGTGTAAGTCCTATATCTACAAGTGGTTAGTCAAGAGCACTATTAGGAGTACAAGACAAGATGAGTAAAACATGGAAGTCTTCTTGGTCAAGGTATGGTCTTGCCTTATAAAAGTCATAAGTCTTTACTAGTTGTTGAATGTACGTAGCAAGTTGCAAGACTTTGAGATATTTTCTTGTGTATATCTCTATGAATCCGGCCATGGTATGATATATATGATGATATTTAGTAAATTTTAGGTATTGGGTATAATTGTAGGTATTTGTTGAAGCGTAGAAAAGTTTTGGTGGTTCCTGGTATGCCTAAACGTATTTTATCGCGATACGTAAACACTTTACGCAACCAATAAAAATAAAATAAAAAAAGTTAATAATTATTCTCAAAATAATTACTTAACACTTGCTTGATGTAAACATTTAATTGTTTGATGCTCGTTTACATTGAATGATCAGTTTTAGATTACTCGATTTAACTTAACATTTACGATTTAAAAGCAAACGCGTACAATACTAAAAATACATTGTGAATTTATTAGCGTCGCAAATGACCCTAAAACACGGGGTGTTATAGTAGTTCCCTGGTTTTGCTCAATATTAGAGAAGAAACAAGATAAACCGGTTAAATCATCATCCAAGAATCGTCCATGTAAAAATCCTAAGAACTTTCGGGCTTCTTCTTATCAAATATAACCTGCAAATCAAAGATAAGAAACAACTACACCACGCATAAAGATCTACGAGATAATGATATACAACCCTTGTTTATACGGTTTAGACACTATGAAAGCAATAAATATGTCACACCCCTAAACGTCTGATAATATATCGTCAGTTTACATACATCGTACATCGTACCGTATAAACAAGACACCCTAAAGAGTTTGTATGCAAAGTGATGATACTGCCCTACAGATTTCCGACCAAGACACCCCAAAGAGTTTTCGACATGATATATATCCGTTCGTTCATCGACACAGAAACAAGTAAGTGGTTGCTTACTCGGATAGGGATAATTAGTCCCACATAGATCTATCTATAACATTCATGCTTACTTACCCAATCAATCGGTCATAAGTATTTAACGTTCATGATGGATCGGGCATGATAGTGGTCTAATCGCTACTTAGGCAACACGTAAATAGGAAATGATAACTGAAAACACTTATGTCTAAAATTTAAAACAAGCAATGTTTCTCACCCCAAGTTGTAAAACATTTATCCAAAACGAGTAAAAGTAGGGCTATGAACTGAGCGAATGATATTCACGTAAGAGAAAGATGATACACAATCCTAGCCGTCACCTAAAGGAATGACGTGTCTTAGGACTAAGATATGATATACGAAACCAAAAGCGAAATGCTTAACAACGAGAAGGCATCTATGTGTGTTTGTGTCTTATTTGTCGTTATGATGACAAAATGTTCATGATTAAAATACACCACGGTTTACTAAAAGTTACTATTTTAGGAAACTTTCTATTTTAGGAAAGTTCTAAGTTTCAAGATGTTAATACTGTCCTTTATATTTTGTTAAATTCATATTTCCGAAAACGCTTTATCAATACCTAAACGCCTAACTTTTACATCCATCTCGACGACTTATCTCAAAAGTTACTATTTTTAGAAGTCTTGCGCTTTTATAACATTCGGCATTCCATAATTACCTTTATGACGTTTCTAATGTTTCCAATCAACACGCTAATGTTTCTATATGTTTCGCCAATGTTTTAAAAACTAAAAAATGTCTGAAAGTGTCCGAAAACCTCTTTTTTAATTTCAAATCAGCAAGCTTGTTATAATGGTTTGCCGAAAAATGTTTCAAACTTCATTTGGTCATAACTCGTCCGTTTTAAGTCCGGTTTTAGTGTTCGATATATGAAAATCTATCTACTCGAAATAAGCTCTCCAAAAACTACTTTCTTAACTAATGAAAACATTTTTAAGTCGCCTAAAACCTTAAAACAAAATCAGATCAGCAACCATATTTTTATCAAACGCCAACCAAAAATCATCCAAACTTCGCATTATGCCTATTCTAGCCCTTATCTCTATCCACTAATATTTCTCCATCAAAACCACAATCAATACTAACCTAATCCTATCATTTCTATTGTTGCAACACTCATGATCACTCATACTCACAACCAAAATCTTTTGTAAATCAAAGAACCATAAAACAATACTAGTTTATGTTTTAACTTGTTTATTTTCAAAAACCACAAACACATAAGCCTTGAAACTTGAGAATGATTCAAAAACCATAAAGAAATCACAAGAGATGAAATAAAACAGTTACAAGAAGAAGATGAGTCAAGTATCACACATGATCTAACCCAAAATCCTTAGATCTATAATAACCCCAAGATGATCTTGTAAAACTCACTTGATAAACCAACCCTAACTCTTGAAATCTTTTGAAAACCTTACAAACAAATGATCAAACCCTTGGAACACCCTTAGATATAGTTAGAAATGAGTTTGAAATGTGTGAATCTTGATAGAAATCAAAACTATGGAATGGTGGCGGTGGTTGCTTCTTGCCGATGCACCAAAGAAGAAAAAAAGGGAGAGAAGTGAAAACTTTGAGGCTTGTGAAAATGAGAATAACCTAAAGATGTTATAAGAGGGTATTTATAGGGAGATACATTAGGGTTAAGGGTCTTTTGGCTTGACTTGGCTAACAAAAGTGTGAGCCAAGGACCTCTTGGTCCTTGTGGTTTGTCCATTTATGGAGCCAATGAGGGGGGGGAGACCAAGCTTGAACACTAGCTTGTTAAATAAATCAAGATTCCATTTTACACTTAGTAGAATAGTGGTCCAAGAGATGAGCTAGAACACAATATAATTCTCATGCATGGTACATGCTTCCAAAAACTTCACCATCTACGTTTGTATGCAAAGTGATGATACTGCCCTACAGATTTTTGACCAAGACACCCCAAAGAGTTTCCGACATGATATATATCCGTTCGTTCATCGACACAGAAACAAGTAAGTGCTTGCTTACTCGGATAGGGATAATTAGTCCCACATAGATCTATCTATAACATTCACGCTTACTTACCTAATCAGTCGGTTATAAGTAATTAACGTTCATGATGGTTCGGGCATGATAGTGGTCTAATCGCTACTTAGGCAACACGTAAACAGGAAATGATAACGGAAAACACTTGTGTCCAAAATTTAAAACAAGCAATGTTTCTCACCCCAAGTTGTAAAACATTTATACAAAATGAGTAAAAGTAGGGCTATGAACTGAACGAATGATATTCACGTAAGAGAAAGATGATACACAATCCTAGCCGTCACCTAAAGGAATGACGCGTCTTAGGACTAAGATATGATATACGAAACCAAAAGCGAAATGCTTAACAACGAGAAGGCATCCATGTGTGTTTGTGTCTTATTTAGAAAAATGGTGTCCTTATGATGACAAAATGTTCATGATTAAAATACACCACGGTTTACTAAAAGTTACTATTTTAGGAAACTTTCTATTTTAGGAAAGCTCTAAGTTTCAAGATGTTAATACCGTCCTCTATATTTTGTTAAATCCATATTTCCAAAAACGCTTTATCAATACCTAAACGCCTAACTTTTACATCCGTCTCGATGACTTATCTTAAAAGTTACTATTTTTAGAAGTCTTACACTTTTATAACATTCAGCATTCCATAATTACCTTTATGACGTTTCTAATGTTTCCAATCAACACGCTAATGTTTCTATATGTTTCGTCAATGTTTTAAAACCTTAAAAATGTCTGAAAGTGTCCAAAAACCTCTTTTTTAATTTCAAATCAGCAAGCTTGTTATAGTGGTTTGCCAAAAAATATTTCAAACTTTATTTGGTCATAACTAGTCCGTTTTAAGACCGGTTTTAGTGTTCGATATATGAAAATTTATCTACTCGAAATAAGCTCTCAAAAAACTACTTTCTTGACTAATGAAAACATTTTTAAGTCGCCCAAAACATTAAAACAAAATCAGATCAACAACCATATTTTTATCAAACGCTCCTAAAAATCCATCCAAACTTCGCATTAGTGCCCATTCTAGCCATAATCTCTATCCACTAATATTTCTCCATCAAAACCACAATCAATACTATACTAATCCTATCATTTCTATTGTTGCAACACTCATGATCACTCATACTCACAACCAAAATCTTTTGTAAATTAAAGAACCATAAAACAATACTAGTTTATGTTTTAACTTGTTTATTTTCAAAAACCACACACACATAAGCCTTGAAACTTGAGAATGATTCAAAAACCATAAAGAAATCACAAGAGATGAAATAGAACAGTTACAAGAAGAAGATGAGTCAAGTAACACACATGATCTAACCCAAAATCCTTAGATCTGTAATAACCCCAAGATGATCTTGTAAAACCCACTTGATAAACCAACCCTAACTCTTGAAATCTTTAGAAAACCTTGTAAGCAAATGATCAAACCCTTGGAACACCCTTAGATATAGTTAGAAATGAGATTGAAATGTATGAATCTTGATAGAAATCAAAACTATGGAATGGTGGTGGTGGTTGCTTCTTGCCGATGCACCAAAGAAGAAAAAAAGGGAGAGAAAAGAAAATTTTGAGGCTTGTGAAAATGAGAATAACCTAAAGATGTTATAAGAGGGTATTTATAGGGAGATGCATTAGGATTAAGGGTCTTATGGCTTGACTTGGCTAACAAAAGTGTGAGCCAAGGACCTCTTGGTCCTTGTGGTTTGTCCATTTATGGAGCCAATAGGGGGGGGGGAACCAAGCTTAAACACTAGCTTGTTAAATAAATCAAGATTCCATTTTACACTTAGTATAATAGTGGTCCAAGAGAGGAGCTAGAAGACAATATAATTCTCATGCATGGTGCATGATTCCTAAAACTTCACCATCTTGCATGAGAAGTTTGGAATTCAAAATAAAGTGATAAGATTCCTCCATATTTAATTTAAGGCTTCATTCCTTTTGGTTTTGGTAGTTTGGCCGTTCAAAATGAGCAAGGGAGAAAGGGTGACAAAAATGTTGACTTACAAACTCAAGACAAACGATAACTATAGTTTACACAAAAAGATTACGGGTTTCGGGGTTCTGTTTGATCAAAAACGCGAAAAACGTAAATAATACGCTAAACCGTAAAAATAAATATCGGGAATGATCGTAAACTACGAAACACTTAGAAAAGAATAAATAGAGATGCATACGAGCTGGTCAGTCGATGTGACTACTCAAGGAAGGCTCCTGGATTCGGAAGACGGGAGTTCGTATCGAGTGTTACGGTGGTTTTAGAGATGACGATATTGACCCGACGAGTTGCGTGAATAGAACCTCTCGGTTTTACATGGTGAAAATAGACAAAGCTTGACAACATATAAAATTTACAATAATGATCGGAATAGTTTAAAATATTGACCGAAAATTTACGGGGTGTGACATTCTTTCCCCGTTAGAAAAGCTTTATCCTCAAAGCTTAAGACGTTGATTCAGACGTAGGTTTAGATTTAGCGAAGAGATGAGGGTATTTCTTCTTCATTTGGTCTTCGCGTTCCCAAGTGAATTCAGGATCTTGCCTTGAATCCCAACGCACCTTAACAATAAGGATACGACTTTGTTTCAATTGCTTCACTTCGCGGTCCATGATCTCGACCGGTTCCCTGATAAAGTTTACCTTGTCATCAATCTGAATTTCATCCAACGATATAGCAAGCGGTTCGTCAGCGTAACACTTATTCAGGTTAGAAATGTGAAAAGTGCTATGAACACGACTTAATTGATCTGGGAGTTCAAGTCTGTAAGCAACCGTTCTAACCTTAGCGAGTACCTTAAATGGTCTAATATAACGAGGGTTTAACTTTCCCCATTTGCTGAAACATATCACCCCTTTCCATGGTGACACTTTCAACATGACCATATCTCCAACCTGAAACTCCATGGGCTTACGATTCCTATCCACTAAACTCTTTTGCCTATCATGAGCAACTTGAATATGCTTCTTGATCTGAAAGATTTTCTTAGTTGTTTCATGAACAATTTCCGGGCCAGTAAGCTGAGCGTCTCCAACCTCAGCACAATAAATAGGTAATCGACACTTGCAACTGTACAGAGCCTCGAACGTTGTAGCTTTGATACTAGTGTGATAACTGTTGTTGTAAGAAAACTCTACCAAAGGTAGGTGCCTATCCCAACCTTTCCCAAAATCAATCACACAAGCATGCATCATGTCCTCCAAAGTTTGGATGGTTCTTTTACTTTGACTATCGGTTTGCGGATGATAAGCCATACTCATATCTAATTGAGTACCTAGAGCTTTGTTTATTGATTCCCAGAATTGAGATGTAAATCTACCATCTTGATCAGAAATAATCAAAACTAGTACACCATGCTTTGAGACAACTTCCTTCAAGTATTGTCTCGTCAACTTCTCCATTGAGCCGTTTTCTTTCATTGGCAGGAAATGAGCGGATTTAGTGAGTCGGTCAACAATTACCCAAATTGTATCTTGACTAGTTGACGTCTTTGGCAACTTAGTAACGAAATCCACAGTAATGTTCTCCCACTTCCATATTGGGATCACAGGTTGAACTAATAAACCAGATGGTTTTTGGTATTCAGCCTTGACCTTAGCACATGTCAAACACTTACTAACATAGGTGGCAATCTTGGCTTTCTTATTGGGCCACCAGTACAGGTTCTTCAAATCTTGATACATCTTATCTGATCCTGGATGTATTGAATATTTTAACTTATGCGACTCATGCATAATCACTCCTCTTGAATTACCAAGATTAGGTATCCAACTTCTTCCATTCAAACATAATGTTCCATCAGCACGTGGCTCTAGCTTTTTAATCATACCACACAAATCTTTGGTTCCATAATTCTCTTCTTTCCTTTCCTCGGTTTGAGCATCCAGTATTTGCACAGGTAGATTCAAACTAATCGTCATAACCAAAGCTCGAACTTGTAGTGGCTTGATCCGTTCCTTTTGGCTCAAGGCATCCGCCACCACGTTCGCTTTTCCTAGATTATAAAGAATCTCACAATTGTAATCACTTAGCAGTTCTAACCATTTACGTTGTCTCATGTTCAACTCCTTCTGATCTAGAATATGTTGCAAACTCTTATGATCAGTAAACACAATGTCTCCACATCTTAAGAGCGAACACTACAGCTCCCAATTCCAAATCATGTGTCGTGTAGTTCTTCTCGTAGATTTTGAGTTGGAAGGATGCATAAGCTATGACTCTCTCCTTCTGCATCAACACCGCGCCCAACCCTTTGTGAGAAGCATCACAATAAACCACAAAGTTTTCACTTCCTTTAGGCAATGCCAAAATCGGTGCACTACACAACATCTGCTTCAATGTCTAAAATGCATCCTCCTCCTTTTCACCCCAATCAAACTTCATGCTCTTCTAAGTTAATTTGGTTATAGGTTTAGCAATCTTCGAGAAGCCTTCAATAAAATTTCGGTAATAACCAACAAGACCAAAAAATTGACGAATCTTTGTCAGAGTCTTAGGCGATGCCCAATCCCTATTTGATTCTATCTTATCCGGTTCCACATGAATGCCTTCTTTATCAATCACGTGACCGAGAAATTATACCTTAGAAAACAAAAAATCACACTTTGAAAACTTGGCGTACAGTTCTTCCTTCTTAAGTAACTCTAGAATTTGCTTAAGATGTCCTTCATGTTCCACTTTGTTCCTTGAGTAGATCAAAATATCATCTATGAACACAATAACAAATTTATCCAAGAATGGCTTCCACACCCGATTCATTAAATCCATGAATACCGTTGATGAATTTATCAATCCAAAAGGCATTACTTAGAACTCGTAATGACCATAGCGTGTCCTAAATGCCGTCTTTGGAATATCCTCATCACGAACTCTGAGTTGGTGATATTTAGACCTCAAGTCGATCTTCGAGTAGACACTTGATCCTTGCAGGTGATCAAACAAGTCGTCGATTCTCGGGAGTGGGTATCAATTCTTAACATTAAGCTTGTTCAGTTCACGGTAATCGATACACATACGAAAAGATCCATCTTTCGTTTTGACAAACAAGACTGGAGCTCCCCATGGTGAAGAACTTGGCCTTATAAATCCTTTGTCAGAAAGTTCTTGCAGTTGCGTAGACAGTTCTTGCATTTCTGACAGAGCAAGTCTATAAGGGGCTCGTACCACAGGTGCAGCACCAGGGACTAAGTCAATTTAAAATTCAACTCGTCGCGCAGGTGGCAATCCAGGTAAGTCTTCGGGAAAGACTTCGGGAAATTTTCATACAATTGGCATGTCCTCCAGTCGCTTCTCCTTTAACTTAACTTCTGTTTCCTTCTTTGTAACTTGCGCCAGAAATACTTGACAACCTTTCTCCATATACTTCTGAGTCTTCGTACACAATATGATACTCAACGTCAATTTCTTCCCCTTATCACTCCTATCTCCTTGAACGATCAGAATTTCATCTCCAAAAGGAATACGTACTATCTTTTCGTCACAGACAATCACCGCATGATTATTCGCCAGCCAAATACCGATGATGACTTCAAAACTACTGAGCTCTACAGGCATTAAATCAATGTTGAATAGATGACCTAATAATCCTATGGTACAGCCTCTAAGCATAGTATTTGTTTTGGCAATCCTTCCGTCGGCTAATTCGACAGCATAACTAACGTCTTAGGTATCAGGGATTATATCAAGCAAGGTACTAAAAGTAGTCGACGCAAAACTTGGATCGACACCCAAATCAAATAATACAGAAACATAATGGTTGTTGAGAAGAAACATACCCGTAACAACGTTGGATCTTGGGTTTGAATCTCCTCCACCAATAGTATAGGCTTTCCCTCTAGCTTTAGGAATAACATGCTTGTTTCCATGGTTTTGATTCTTCAGTTTGAGGAAATCCTTCTTGAAATGACCTTGCCTTCCACATTCAAAACATGTGGCAATCCTTTGATTCACCACCAGGGCCGTCTGATTAACTGTCGCGGGAACTGCAGGCTTACAATCCCTGGTCAAATGACTAATTTTTCCACAACTTCTACACTTTACAGTACATGGCCTAACATGGTGTAACTTGCACTTGTTGCAAAGAGGGTGAGGTCCAACATAAACCATTTCTTCATTACCACCAGCCGTATAGGCTCTGGCCACATTTGATTCTCCAACATTCGGCCTCTTGAACGGGGGTTGTTGTGCATGGTTGTCTCTTTGATTGCTCTCAAACTTTCTTTTGTTCTCTGCACTCCCAATTGCATAACCTTTCAACTTTTGGTCCATCAAACTATTAGCTAACCGAAATGCATCCTGGAGTCTTGTTGGTTTAGCAGACATCACATTCCATTGAATGTTGTCAGGGAGACCTCCAACATACCTCTCAATTCGGTCTTCCTCTTCTGCATTCTAGTACACAGTAGAGTCAACTCTTAAAATCTCCGAGTATAAGCAGTCAAATCATTGTCCTTCACAGTCAAGTTCCACAATTTAATTTCCATCTTCTGTATCTCGTTCCTTAGATAATACACTTCCATCATCAAATTCATAAGATCTCAGCAAACGCAACATCAACTCCAACTGTCCTTTTGTGTGAATTCCACCAGGTTAATGCACTATCTAGCAAAGTGCAAGTGGCATACTTAACTTGATACACTTCTGGATAATTGCTAATGTGGAACACTGTTTCCATCTTCTTAAATCTTAGTCAACCTACGACTAATCCTTCAGTCCCTTTGAAGTTGGAAGCGTTGACACTTTTATTTTTCAGAAAGTCTTGATAGGTACACACAAGAGCAACTGGCATAGCACCTCTACCATTCTCATTTGGATTTCCACTTCCGTTGTTTCCTCCATCTCCATGATTTCCATTCCTATTTCCACCATTTCAATTGGTGCCGTCATTGCCATTTTGGATTTAAATTTCAGCCTCAAGAGCGTTATCATCACGGGTTACCTTATAGTTAGCCAATGCCTCAGCCACTCAATGGGCAATGAGCTCTTTGATTGCTTCATGGGTCATTTCGGAAAGTGTGATAGTCATGTCCTAAACACAAGACATAGCACATGATGAGATTCGAAACGGTATACTACGACTTATAACGAGAATTAAATACATAATATGAAGTAAAATCTAATAACAACACGTTTTGCCAGAACGAATAAATAACAATATCATGTTTAAGATGAACATACGATGGAATAGTAGAATAAGATTTCATATATATATTAGAATCGAATTCAGTTACAATCAACCCATGACGGGGTACTTGATTTACAATATTTCTACGACTAACATCTAGACCTAACCATCAGTCTAATGTCCTACATAACCACGGTACTACTAAACCAAGGGCGAAATCCCAAACGCCTCTTAACAAACGACTCCAATCTCTTAAGTCTTCTCCGAGCATCATTACGATCCCTACAAATCTGACAAAACTCCTCCTAAGAAAGCGCCATGTGATAACGAAGATTGTTAACCCGATCTCTCTTGATACACAAAAAAGCTCGAACCTTTAGGTTCTCCAGTCTTAACCTCCTAATTCTATCAGTCAAACCAGCTCTCTCTCCACTAGCCGTCAACTGACCAGCCTCCAATTGTCTCTGAGCAGTCTCAAAATCAATAATCCTATCAAGAGGAACCTCCAACAAGTAGCGAAATATATCATAAAGAGTACCCTCAAGATCAGTAACATCTCCTCTAGTGGACTCAGAAATACCACTAGTAACCAATAGATCTACAACGATCTCCATCGTGCCTCCTGCACTGGCCTCTGCCTTAAACTCCTCCTCGTCCTCCCTAATATCACTAGCAGCAATCTCAACTCTTATACATATACCATCCTTAGTATGAGCTTCATCACCAATACCCAAATCTGCAACAACCTCTGCATCATCGGTACTAATCCTTATATGTTCCTCTCTGTTATCCTCAGGTGAGTATGAATCTCTGAACCTCTTGTGAGGTAGTAAAAGATCAGCATGAGTAAGGGCTATCGATCTTGAAATAGGAGTAGATGACGGTACTAAAGTAGTAGGGGATTTGCATCTTTTGCGAGATGGTCCAGATGAAAGTAAAGATGAATCCAATGATCTCTCAGAAAATAAATCTAGGGACGACTCTGATGTCGTCGGTGGGTAAGGAGTAGACAATGGTGCAGACCTCCAATGACTAAATACCTCACTATTTCGTGGAGTCATAACCGGGGGATAAACTAACCTAGATGATGCAACTCTAGTCGATGGTCCTAAATGAGTCTGACCTGATGCATCGCACCCTGAAGAATGAACTGATGATGTGTCTGAAAATGAATCTAAAGGTGAACCTAAAGAAGTATCTGATGAAGAATCCAAAGATGAACCAGAAGAAGATGAGTCTGAAGTAAAGTCTGGCGAAGAATAACGATCCGATGAACAATGAGATACACGTCTCCATGCAAGTCTGCTAGCAGAAAAAGGTCCAACTCTCTTCCTTGCAGTCAACAACTTACGCGGCCTATTAGGATGGGTGTGGTAAGGTCGAACGAAAAGGATAGCCTCCCTGGGTCGGATAAGAATCGCTGGCTGTCGACAAATTCCCGGTGGGGCAAACAACAGGAGCAATGGGAAACTCAGATGATGGTGCAAATGTGTCGTGAGATGATGATACCGACAATGAAGATGGCCTAGATGTGACCATGTCCCTCCATCTCGAAACCATATCATCATGAACGACAAGAGACTCGTGCCTCTTGGGTCTCTGTTCAGCAGGATCAGACTCACTGTCTGCCTCCGAGTCGTCATAACATAAGAAGGGTGAAATTAATGGTAACTCTGGTGCTCGAGGTAAGGAATCCTCCGATGGATCAGAACCAAAAGATGAATAATCTACCAAATCAAGCACTCTGGTAGGTGAGGTGACAGAAATTGCTCCCACCTCCGGTGAATCCAAGGGATCAGCGAGTACAATGGGAACCTCAACAGGAACCTCAGGGATAATAGCAGGAATAACGCCAAACAGAATCACTCGTGAGACATGAGAACCCACACTCTCCTCAGATAAATCTGACGAAACAGGAATAACAAGAGCTGCCATAACTTGCACAAGCAAAAGTTTATATAAATCTCTTTATATGAAACCATGCCAAGTGCGTGAAATGCCAAGAAATAAGTATGATGCAAAATATGATATGACAAAATGATGTATAAAGTAATTATCGCAATATGATATATATAATATATATATATATATATATATATATATATATATATATATATATATATGTTATCCCAAAACTTAATCCATATCATAACAATAAGCATACCCAATAAGCACTTATGAATCGAAATAAGAAAGAAGAAAAGAAAGAAAAGTAGAAAGAAGAAAGAGAGAATATTAAATTAAGAGGAAAGAGGAGTGGTGGAAGATTACATACACATAAAAATGTAAGAAATGGTAACCAAGACCCTCTCCATGTTTGGAGAGGGTCCTATTTATACCCTAAGCCTTCATAATGGCATATGGGCTTTCTAACTTGGGTCAGGCTTGGTTTATCTTGGGCTTTGGGCCCAAAACATGGACATTATTAGATTACAATCCAAGCCCGTCAATCCTGACTAGCCTATTACTTAACAAGACTAATTACGACTAATAAGACCGATAACATTCTTGTTCGACTTATATAAAATTAAGGCTAACAATCTCCCCCAATGTTGAGGTCTTCTTTGATCTCCCCAATGTTTACGTTCTTGACGGAGGTTATCTTGATTTGACTTTATCTTCCCCAATGTTGAAGATATGATGTTTGAGCTTTTGCCTTCTTTGGTCTTGTCTTTATCTTTTCTTGTTTGTAATGGCTTTGTTCATTCATGCTTAAGATGACCGATAACATTCTTTTGGTGTCGTATATGTGATCTTGATCTTGAGCCTTCATCTTTTGACTTTGAGTTCTTGAGATCTTTCATCTTGTATCATCTCTTTAACTTGAATCATCTTGATTTGACTTTCTTGATCAACTTGTGCTCTTGACCGACATACTCTTACTTATTGCATTCTTGTTTGACTTATATAAACATAAGGCTAACAATCTCCCCAAAATACAATTCTTGATTTGACTTTGAAGATCTTTGAGGAAGTTTAGGATCAACACTCTTGATGCTAAATGATTGACTTTTAGAGCTCGAGTATGAGTATGTGGTAATGAATCCGACTTCGCTGGTACATGGTTGCAACACCGATATTTGAATCTGCATTTAAAAGGTTAGTGATAAAGAACAGATATGGATGAAAGTGTCTTTGTCACTTCGTCGAATACGGTTTCAATAACAACGGTTCCTCATTAATCAGTATAAATACTGCCTGGGATCAGATAGAATTCATATGAATCTTCTTGACAGGGTTTCGCAGTTGTACTAGTCGTTCTCATTACCAGAGCGTCTCAAAGCAGACAACACGGTAAGAGTGAATCAAATAGTTACTATCTTTCTGATTAAGTCGTCAATTCATATAGTGGACCAAATCGATATCCAGTTGTCACAAGTTCAATTCATAGAGAATCTTGCAAGTCACGTACCAAGAGCTTGTTTGATGTTGGCTCAAGCAGGATTACCATCTTCACTGTGAATACTTAAGTATCACTCGGATGTTCTAGCAAGATCTCAAGGATAATGCGTAGGACTCTTTGTGACAGCTTGTGAACTTTATGGTGTTCAACAAGTGTATATTGACATTGTGTCCTTCTATTCTGGCTCTAGACTCGATTTGTGCACTTTGGTTTTAGTAATCGGAGGCTGGAGCAGACTGCCACCTATTCAATAAAAGGTACGAAAAAAACAACGCAAAAACCAGGACAAATACGAGCAAGGAATGGAAAAGCGTTGGAAAGAAGACCAAAGTCAACATCAAGCAAAAAAGTCAAAGTCAAAGTCGAGGCAAAGCCCGAAGGAAATTCTTTAATGGGCCACCCTTACCCATCTAATGGGAAGGGGCAGCTTGATTAAGGGTTATACATGAAGACTTAAAGGCCCAATCATATTTAAATAGCACATCTCCCTTTTTTTAATCAATAACCGGACCCAAATCTAATATATTGGCCCATCAAACATTTATTAACCATTGATTGGCACTTAGACACTACTCAGTTTAGATAATGGGGACCAGGTGTAATAAACTTTTACACCTTTAAGGGTCAATTCTGCCAACCCTTCATTCTTTCATATCACCTCAAGGACCAATCATGTAATACCTTTAAATATGTTGAAGGGGCCAAGCTTGCCAACCTCCAAAAATGTCATCCCCACAAAGGACTTAAACTGCAATAACATATATCAACTTAAGGGACTTGTTTTGCCAACACTCAAAAGTTTTACCCTGCTTAAAATCAAATAGAGTATACATTACCTAATTTTCCCGCCACCCAAATTTGGCACTATTCATCATTGTTTTGTCTTCAACCCTGCAACAAAAAGCCAAAACCCATCACTCTCATCTCACCCCACAACCATAAGCTGCCAAGTCCCACCTTGGCAATCTTAAACCCACCCATTGGACAAGAAAAAGAAGGGTTGAGATTACTCGGATTGGGCACCAAGAAACTTTGATGGCCAAGATTGCTTTGATATTCCACTCACACAACAAACACAAGGGCTGAGCCACTCACAAAGAAAGCACTAGAGGAGGACTCAAGATTTAGGGTTTTAGTATAAATATAGGTCATATGTAATCCATTAGTTTTTGGTCGAATTTTTGTGTTTAGAAGGCAAAAGCTTGTGAACCTTAATTTGTACCATTTTAATACTGTCATTTTAATACACTGTCATTTAAATTATCTTGTCATTTTAATTTTTGTCTTTTAAATACTTGCACTTTAATTTTATGAAATTTACATGTTTTCTTTAAATATTGTCATTTAAGCTTATTGTCATTTAAATACATGTTTTAAGCTCTTATATAAGTTTTTTAAGTCATTAAAGTTTATATCAAAGGTTGTTTCATTTTCTGTCAAAAAAGTCAAAAATCCAAAAAGAAATTCCAAAGAATCTGTCAAGCAAGCAAAGGAGCAAGGTTTATAAGGGATGGCCTTGGTTTAGAGCTTATGGTAAGCACATAGGAAAGGTATTAAGTTTTTGAGCTTATTTTTGGCCATAAGATAGGACCTTTGTAAGTTTCCTTGTTAAATTTTTGCTTATTTTTACTATTCATTAGCCTATTTCTTGCTTATTACTGCTTAACTTGCTTATTTATGTGCTTTTTATGCTATTTGTCTTTGTTGCTTATAGGTCTTATATTTAAGTTTTACTTGAAACTGTCCTTTATTTGCCCTAATCTGCTTATTGCTTATTTTCTTGTTTTTTAGTGATTTTGCTTTGTTCTTTCGTGCTCATTTTTGCTTAATAATTAGTTATTATTATCTGATTTTCAAAACACTTGGCTTAAATCTCTTGAAATCAGTCTTAAAACTTGGTTTTTATAAAGTTAAGAGGTGTGTTTCGGGGTCAAAGCCTAAAAGTGGGTCAAACAGGTTTAAGAAAACTTGTGGGTCACTTGGGTATTTGCATAAGATAAATTTAAGTTTGTCTTAAGCTGTTTTTTAAAGTTTTTTAAAGTTCAATAAGTTTTGTTTTTAAGGGTTTTCTATAAGTCATTTGAAACTGTGGGAAGCTAGAACAGTTTCAAAGTGCTTATTGGATAAGCTTGTTTTTATAATCTTTGGAGTCTGGTTTTAAGTCTTTTGAGTGTCATAACTCAGTTGTAAAAAGTCCTTTTGGTCTACCTTTGTTTTAGTTAAATCTGTCTAGTCAAAATTTTTTGTCTAAAAGTCACTTTTTCATCTCTTTTTATCAGTTAGTGACAAGAGTTGTTTTTCGACTTCTTTGAATTTTTGAGCATAAGCTCATTGTCAGTCCAACTTCATCTGTTTTAGCATGCTTTTTAATTTTAGGCTTATTTATAAGCCTGCTTATGCCCCTTGTCTTTTAAGAGAAAACCAAAAAAACTTGCCAATCTTTGTAAACAGCCAATATTCTTAAGCCATTTTCAGGGCTTGTTGTGCCAATTTCAAACTTTTGTCTTTGCATTTTTAGAAGCCCCATAAGCCACTACATTTAAGCTGTACAAACCCAAAGCAATAAGGTTTCCTTATTATGACTTTAAAAATAAGCCCCAAAAGTGTCCCTAGGCCTGTTTGTCTGCCTGTTTTAGCTTATAGCTTATTTGCCATTTTTACTTATCTGCTTTGTTCCTATGTAACTTTATCTTTTTTAGGATTTAGTCTTGCGCTTATTATGGTGTTAGTGATTGTTTGTTTTTGCTTATTTGTGTTTTTCAATAGCTTATTTATCTAAATTGCCAAACAGTTTATCCATTTAGCTTATTTGAATTTTCTGCTTATTTAGCTAATATTCTTTGCTTATTCTTGTTTGTTTTTGCTTATTAGGAGTAGGTTTATAGCTGTTTTAGCTTAATTTGCTTTTGCACTTGCTTATTGTTTCATTGAGATGCCAAAAAGTTAGCATTTTTAGTCCTTAGTTAAAAACCTGCTCAATGACTTATTTGCTTTTCTCTGTGCTTATTTTTGATGTTATACAAAATATGTCCTTTTTTTTAAAGTTTGCTTATTTGTGTCATTTATAAGTTTTTTTTTAAAATTAAAAAAATATATTTTTTCAAAAAGATGAGGCCATCCAAGGTTCGACCCTGTGACCTCCTTCTTATATACACACACACAGTCCCCACTCCACAACACACACTACCAGCCGGCCTCCAGTAGGGCTATTGGTTCAGTTTGTGCCCCATTTAACTTGTTTCTTATACCTCTTTTGGCCCAATAAGCTCATAAGCTTGTTTAGCTTTTTCCCAGCTTATTCCAATAAGCTGGCAACCCTAGCTTATTTTTCTTAGGATTGTTGTTGTTCCAGCTATTTTTCAGATTTTTTACAGAATTTTCCAAAATCATGTACTATTATTTAATCATTAAATTTCTTTGAAACTGTTTTTATATAATAAATTATAAATAAGTCAAAAAAATATATTCCTTTTTTTTAATTTTATTTTATCATTTAGCACCTAGGAAAAATATTTGCTTTCGTTCGTAGGGTTATTTTTGCATAAATTTGAAAGTTTTTTAAAGATACGGTCTTACGGGTCCCGGTTCTCGTTTTTAGATTTTAAATACTCTTTAGCTTTCCGTTTGTAGTTTTTCTTAATCGTTTTTGCCTTTGAAATTCATTAGATAATTATAAAAAAACCAAAATCCAAAAATTCTTAATCCATTCAATTCACGCGATCACAAACGTTCTTGATTTTCAATTTGCACCTCGTTGGGAAGAACGACCCGGGGGATTTTTGATTTTTCCTTTGGTCAAAAGGAATTTTCTTTGAATCTTTCGGAATACTTATCGTACTATAATTAAATTGTAATTTTGAAATTATCCTTATATATTTATTATAATTTATATATACAAAAAGGCTAGTTTTAAAGGTTCATCATACAGCTTGTGAAACTTTATGGTGTTCAAAAAGATTGTATTTTGAATTAGTTCCTAATAAGATTTCATTAATTTGATCTCTCTTTGGCTCTAGACTCGATTTTATGCACTTGGTTTTAGTAATCGAAGGTGGAGCAGATCTGCCACCTCATTTAATATAAACAATCTTGGAGTGAGATGTCTCATAGATACGTGTGTATCTCCGTGACAAATGGAGACAAGGTTCTTTGAGAGAAAACTCGAATGGCTGGGAAGGGTTGTGCATTGATCACTGGTGAGTTCCATGATGGTTTTCTTCCAATATCATAATCATTAATTGTGATTTTGATCGATTCTGTATTGAACCCGGTTTTCATTATGCCTAAGTTGTGTGGAGGGCTGCTTTGTTTTCACCATTTATCCATACATTTCTTTTTAATTCTTCAACCCCTTCAATGCTTACCAAGACGTCATCACTAACACCTTGTTGTGATTGTTCTAGTGTTAAGCTCAATCTTAGTCAGCATTATTCCCTTATACTCATTCTTCTCCAATCATACCTAAGGACTTCTAATCTAACTATGGAATGTCCATGGGTAGATCCCTCCGGTTCTAGTTGGATCATAGGACTTATACCTAACCTTAACCACCTTATGACTTCATCGACGTCGTGAGATTAGTTGGTTGTTAGGTATAGAGATTGAAACATAAAAACCATTTTTTGACATTTTGAAATACTCCCCCTACACATGTGCATCGAGATTCAAAAATGTTTTGCACATGAAGGAAAGAGTTGCACTTAAAGTCTTAAAGATCACATTCTTCTATATCACATTTTAATTATATTTTCTCCCCTTATTTAAAATAATAAATCTTTTAGTATTTGAAATACCAATTGATTAAAATTTATGACATAAAAAATTCCATGGGGAGAAAAATTATACCATGATATTACATAAATTCATTTTTCTGATGATATGACATGAATTCATTTTTCTGATAGCTCCCCTTCAACACAGAATGGGGATACCACTAATTTTTAAAACTTGATGTTACAAGGAAAAAATGATATGACACCACAAATATGTTGAAGACGGAGTGCGATGCCTTAGTGAACAATGTATATTATTAATTGACATTATAATTTCCATATTTTAATTTCATGAAATATTTTTGGATACATAAAATTGACATTTATGAGATGTACCCAAAATACATTAAAAGGCTTTTGTTTAAAAAGCTCCCCCTAAATTGATTCACTTGTTACGATGACATTGTTGAGCATTCATTTTACCAATTGTACCACTTATAAACATTGAATATTGTACTAATTGTTAAATATATTGAGGAATGGAGTGTTGAACACACAATTTTAACAAATACCACTTTTTATGGAAAGATACCATAAATTATATTGTAGACAATTTGACATTGAAAGTTCTTTTTAAAAAATTGTGTTCAACGGTTTTTAAAACACATGATAGAAGACTTCTCTTCTATTTTTAGAGTAAGCGCACTAAAGCGTTGATGACATCAAATAACGTCTATTTTATATCATCATTTATCCCATGTTATTAACCCATTTTGTATAATTATTGCAAAGAATTGTTACTAAATTATTTATATTTGAGAATTGCAGTAATTATGGAGTAATTAGTAAAAGTTAGCAAAAGGCGCGCATTCTGGAGCTTAAATGAAGATATTTTGAAGATTACTATTCTGAAGACCAATACGCCGTATCCATCAAGGAAGATATGGCGTATCAGTGCCTGCACTCACCAAAGATCACAGAGGATAAAGCTCAATACGCCGTATCTAAAGAGACTCAATATGCAGTATTCAAGAAATAGTATGTGAATATTCTGGAAGATATCAAGCATGGTCCCTTATCTAAGAAATCCCCAATACGTCGTATCCAATACTTGGATACACCGTATCGAACCGACTTCCAGACCACTATATATAGATGACCCTAAACTCAGTTTTAGGTATGCGAGTGAATCCCTAAACCACCAAGTCGACCAAGAGACGATTAAAAGAGCATAGAAGGTCAGAAAAGAGCCTCAAGATCATAGGAAAACTCTTGTAATCTTCGCACAACCGAATACGTGTTCGATTAAGGTTTCTTTATTTTAATCGTTCAAATATCAAACCGTGTGTATTTTTACAATGACAGGTATCAGCCATTTTTATGAAGATCTAATGTTTAGTTTGTTTATCTTGATTGCTTAATTTATTGTTTATTGTTGTTTATGTTTATCAATTTATATTCGTTTACGTGCTTAAGTATGCGACCTACTATTCAACTGGGTCTAGTCCTACATATTTAATGCGCTGCAACTTTGGTGTTGTTTGTGCGTAGGCTAAGAGTCCAGGATAGCTCTCCATATTGCAATTTATATATCTAAAATCATAGGATCACAAATATTGACCTATCTTTGCCTTTATATTAGTGAGCTTAGTTGAGCCATAAGGTGACCTTGGTATCAACGAGTACATTCTTATTCCATTGGTAAGGACTCGGATAGTAGATTACTAGTATATAAAGAGCTATTAAGCAGTAAGTGGGTAAAGTCTCGATGAGCTAGGGTTTAGTAAGAGCACCATTACTTAGATCCTAAGATAGATTATAATCAACATAAAGATGCTTTTTACGGATGCGTCTAATTGTGATAGAATTAGCGTGTCTAGGTCTTAGGAAGAAGTACCGCCTAAGTCTAGGAATGATATGCCCTTCGAGATAAGACAATCATTGCACTAAATAAACAAACTTGCGTTTTATCAGATAATTCATGGTTGATACGTTTTCCTTACATTAGTTCTCGACCGCTTCTCTATCATTTTCTTATCTTCTTGTGTGTGTTTATTGCTTTACTTGTCATCAAAACCTTAGGTTAGATACATAAAACCATGCCAGTCTCTCAGACTGAAACCCCCCTTTTGTATTAGTTTTAGGTTTAACTTAGATAGCTAAAATACTGATAGAATTAGGAATTAACGCTCTCGCTCTTAGTGATCGACACCCTACTTACCAACGAAACTACAATTGACTAGGTACATTGCCCGGTAAAGTGTTGTTTTTAGGTATAGTCGGCATAAAATAAATAGTAAAACTTGATACATAAAATAACACCTACACAACGACACATTAAGTTTTTGGCACTGTTACCGGGGAGTGAAGTAGTTTAATTCTTATGTATTAGCGTTTTAGTTTAGTTTAGTTTAGTTTAGATTAATTTGCATATTTGTGTGTTTGTTTTGAGTGTTTAATTTCTGCATTGTATATTTTTGCATATTGTGTGTTTATGTGTTTCTGCATTATTACAGTTCACTGTAATTTTTCTGAGTTGAATAGTCAATACGGCGTATTCAATTTATTAGATACGGCGTATAATTTTTTTTCAAACCAATACAGCGTATTCGACTCTATCATCAATACGGCGTATTCAGCCCACTGAATATGGTGTATTAAGCTATTTGACAGTTTTCTTTCCTAGCGAATTTATTACAGGTTAAAATGGACAACCCTAACATTACTATGGAGGAGTATATTAGGCTTGAGGAAGAAAAAGCTCGTAGGCGTGGTAAGGTGTATAAATGGGAAACTGCTACGTATGGTAAGATCTAAGATAATGAAGACGTTCACGACCTCGGATCTGTTGAAAATGAATTCCCAGCTATAGTCTTTAACGACACGTTAACATCTGAAATAGCACTCTCGTGTGAGCCTACGGTAAGTTCTGTTAACAACGATGAAATCGACTTTAGAATATCGTTTGACGAATCCGACAATGATGATTGCACGGTAATTTTTGACAAAAATTCATTTTCCTATAAAATAATTTGGTCCGAACGATTTTAAAAACAGATCAAAATGATAATGATAAATAAATATGCCTTCCGTTTCCGTCACCCGAACCCAACGTCTCAGTTTTTAATGGAGAGCCTACGGTTAGTTATTTTGATGATTTAGACTTATTTAAAGAATTTGAGAATGAATTTCCAGCCATTGTTTACAATGATGCTCAAACATCTAAATCAGATTTATTAACTGAACCAATCTTAAGCCCTCAACATATCGATGAATTTGATTTAAATGGTGAAACATCATTGTCTGAATATGATGAAAAGGAACAAAATGTTTTGTACATTAATGATCTATTCCCCTTCAACATAATTCATCCCAATGATTTAAAATCGGAAAAGGACAATGATGATAATGAAATCGATGTAATACAATCTTCGGGGGATAATGTAATAACTACGGATGTTGGTGCCTATGCACAAGGGTCAAATAAGCTTTTGGAAACAAGTCATGATACTTCTAATAAATTTTTCAAAACTGAAAATTTTATCAAGGAATTAAATGTTAATATCATGGCTTGGAATTATCTTAATGATGGGATGCTATTAAATCTTATCATGAATTTATATGTGCCATTTGGCATCCCGTTCAAACCTAAATTCTTTTATAAGAATGGGAGTAAATTAGGGCAAGTCTAACTTAAAGACTTTTCTGTAAACAAAAGTGCTTGCTAGGAGACAACCCAGAATGTATTTTCAATTTTTATCGAGTCTGTCTTCCCAGACTGTCTATACGGCGTATCCAAACCCCATGGATACGGCGTATTGATTATTTGGACGTTATCCAGTCTTTATTTTTGGCACAGTCTATACGACGTATTCAATAAAAGAATACAGCGTATACATGTATCAATACGGCGTATCCTAGGGAATGGATACGGCGTATCGACTTCCTGTATAGTTTTAGGTATTTATTTCGAGTTTAACCCAAAGGAAAAAAACGAATATAATACATGGAGATAGAATTGCAAATTTGTTTTAATGACAAATACACAGATCTCGAGAATGAAAAATCTATGAATTATTGTGGAGAAATTACAAATATGGAAATCTGTGAAAGTGGTTGGAGTCCCTTGAAACTTCAAGGCCGCTGTACACACACCATCCTTGTCAAAAACGCAACTTGGAAAATCTACCGAGCAAATAATCAAGGGAGTTCTCATCTAATTCTTTTTTAAATTCTGGTATGTTAAAGTTTTACATACTACAACGGAGGACGTGTAATAATTCAAGTGGGGGGATGGAATTAGAATGTTAACTTGTCCTAACTTTCCACACACAAATACTTAAATATTGCTTAAAAGTGATTGTTTTTTTCAAGCAACTTTTGTGCAATTAACTTGATACATAACCCCACACAATAACCCTTGATAATATTGTGAGATTTAGCCTTTCCGTGTCTAAAAGTTTTTACCCAAATGTCCACAAGAATAATGGGTTGTGCCGGTGATGTTTGTAGACATTAAGAACTTGGCTTAGGTATATCTATTTCCAAGACCACAATAATGAGTATTATGGATATTAATTGGCGTAACATGTATTTAAAATTGGATTATAAATCCTAGGGATAAAAACCAAGTCGCCCTATACATGTTGTTTATTAATTAAACTACACCAGTTAGTTAACCTACCGTTAAACCCTTTCACTCTTATCTTTAGAGTGATGATCCATTAGAACAACGCATAGAGCCAATCCTTTAGGAATTACACAAACTATTTGTTTTGTTACACCCATACACCTTAACCTACCCTGTTAGATTTTGCTACCGTCGCAATTAATAGTGAATCGAGAACGAAAGAATTACAGAAGGAATATCCGGAATTATTATGATCGTGAAGATGGTGAAACTACACCGAGATTTGAAGTATAGTTAGCAAAAAAAGATGAAATAAAAAAAATCAAAAAAAATTAGAAAAATCGCAAAAAAAAGAGAATGAAATTTTAAAGATAATCGTTTCGCAACTACCGAAGGAATTACACGAAGGATCGATTATTCGTTGATACGTCTTAAAATCAACGATGTAGAGTATTGTATAAAGTGGAAGATATCGCCACTTGCCTTGTAGAGTATGTAAAAGTTACGGGATGATTGGGAAGTTGATCGTTACAGGAACGCCAACTTAGGTTATTGTTTTTGATCGATGATCAAGATGTTGTAAATAGTCGTGTCTTTATCATGGCAACGGTCGGGAAAAATGTCTAGCAACTTGTACTTTAGGCTTAATCTATTTGTTTCTTGATTTTTATGTAACAATAATTTACTTCCCTCTCACCTAATGATTAGCCGTTGGTTTTACGCGAATGAGGATTTATACAAACCTGCATGTCTATTCCGTCATTACGGCCATGTACGCATGTCTCATACCTCGTTGGTTTATGACATTTGGTGAAAGTTAGAAGGTTCCTACCCTATATCATTCTTCATCCAAACCGTCGGTTAAATTCGAATGGGGATGTAATCGAACACACATGTCTATTCTGTCGTTACGGCCATGTATGTATGCTTCAGCTGCCTTGTTGGAGTGGTACTTCTGGTGAAAGATTTTAGAATGATCAACCGTAAGCCTTTCCATACAAAAACCCATATTTACCTTTATAAACTTGTTACTCCTTGGCTTTAGTGGTGGAGATGTGTATCCTTGCCAATCTTATGATAGAATACTCGTCACAATCGAGCAATTGAATGAATTAGTTACATGTTACCACATAGATTAGTTGAGTAATTTGAGTGTTTTCATCTTCCTATTTGGTGAGGTGTTTGGTTATGTACTTGTAATAGATCAAATAAATGTTTTAACGGAAAATATCCTTAGGGATACATTTTTATAAACTTCTAAAGGCTACTTGAAGACAAGTAGGATTCAAGTGGAGGGATATTTGATGACATCAAATAACGTCTATTTTATAGCATCATTTATCCCATGTTATTAACCCATTTTGTATAATTATTGCAAAGAATTGTTACTTAATCATTTGTATTTGAGAATTGTAGTAATTATGGAGTACTTGGTGAAGATTAGCTAAAAGGCGCGCATTTTGGAGCATAAACGAAGAGTTCGAGAAAGTCTACTGATTTGACAGCAAATACGCCGTATTATTCTAGACCTATACGATGTATCCAAGACTTTGACGAATCAAAATACCATTGCCTAACTTTAAAGAATATGCCGTATCCATATCAACGATACGCCGTATATAATACTTTGGTCAACAAAGAAGAATCAACCGGTTTTACCTCAATACGCCGTATCCATCAAGAAGATACGGCCTATCCGTGCCTACACTTCACCAGATACCACAACAAATTCAAGCTCAATACGCCATTTCTAGGATACCCAATACGCCGTATACAAGGATATTATACATGAAGATTCTGGAAGATATCAAACGTGGTCCTTACTCCAAGAAAGCCCAATACGTCGTATCCCACATCGCCCGATACGGCGTGTCGAACCGACTACCAGACTCTATAAATAGACGACCCTAAACTCAGTTTTAGGTATGCAAGTGAATCCCTAAACCACCAAGTCGACCAAGAGACGAATAAAGGTGCATAGAAGGTCAGAAAAGAGCTTCAAGATCAAAGGAAAATTCTTGTAATCTTTGCGCAACTGAATACGCGTTCGATTGAGGTTTCTTTATTTTAATCATTCATATATCAAACCGTGTGTATTTTTAAAATGACTATCAGCTGATACCTTTAGGTGTCAGCCATGTTTATAAAGATCTAATGTTTGGTTTGTTTATCTTAATTGCTTAATTTATCGTTAATTGTTGTTTATGTTTATCAATTTATATTCGTTTACGTGCTTAAGTATGCGATGTATCATTCAAATGGGTCTATTCTTACATATTTAATACGCTGCAACTTCGATGTTGTTTGGGCATAGGCTAAGAGTCCGAGATAGCTCTCCATATTGCAATTAATATATCTAGAATCATAGGATCATAAATATTGACCTATCTTTGCCTTTAGTTTAGTGAGCTTAGTTCAGCGATAAGGTGACCTTGGAATCAACGAGTACGTTCTTATTCCATTGGTAAGGACTCGAACAGTGGACTACTAGCATATAAATCGCCGTTAAGCAGTAAGTGGGTAAAGTCTCGATGAGCTAAGGTTTAGTAGAGCACCATTACTTAGATCCTAAGATAGATTATAATCAACATAAGTATACTTTATGCGGATGCGTCTAATTATGACAGAATTAGCGTGTCTAGGTCTTAGGAAGAAGTACCGCCTAAGTCTAGGAATGATATGCTCTTCGAGATAAGTCAATCATTGTACTAAATAAACAAACATGCGTTTTATCGGATTATTCATGGTTGATATGTTTTCCTTACATTAGTTTTCGACCGTTCCTCTCATTATTCTTGACCAGCTTCTCTATCGTTTTTTGTTAGTTTTGTCTTCTTGTGTGTGTTTAATTGCTTTACTATCATCAAAACCTTAGGTTCTAAGATACAGCAAAATCGTGATCGCGTGCTAGATCATCTACGCGTCACGAAACCCCCCCTTTGAGAGTGCTGCGAGAGATGTTTTTAGGTTTACTTAGATAACAAAATACTGATAGAATTATGGAATTAACGCTCTCGCTCTTAGTGATCGACACCCTACTTACCAACAAAACTAGAATTGACCGGGTACACTGCCCGTTAAAGTGTTGTTTTTAGGTTAAGTCGGCAAAATATAAATAGTCAAACTTGATACATAAATAACACCTACACAACGACACAACAGGTATTTGGTGCCATTGCCGGGGAGTGAAGTTGTTTAATTCTTATTTATTAGTGTTTTAGTTTAGTTTAGTTTAGATTAATTTGCATATTTGTGTGTTTGTTTGTGTGTTTAATTTTCTGCATTGTATATTTTTGCATATTGTGTGTGTTTTCTGCATTATTCAAAGTACGCTGTAATTTTTTTCAAACCAATACGGCGTATTTGATTTATTAGATACGGCGTATAATTTTTTTTTTCAAACCAATATAGCGTATTTATCAATAAGGTGTATTCAGTCGCGTATTAAGCTATTTAACAGTTTTTTTTCCTAGCGAATTATTACAAGTCAAAATGGACGATCTCAACATTACTATGGAGGAGTATATCAGGCTTGAGGAAGAAAAAGCTCGTAGGCGTGGTAAGGTGTATAACTGAGAAACTGCTACGTATGGTAAGATCTGGGATAATGAAGACGTTCACGAGACAGACCTCAGATCTGTTGAAACTGAATTCCCTGTTTATATTTATTGTCTATAGTCTTTAACGACACGTTAACATCTGAAGCAGCACTCTCGTGTGAGCCTACGGTAAGTTCTCTTAACAACGATGAAATTGACTTTAGAATATCGTTTGACGAATCCGACGATGAAGATTGCACGGTAATTTTCGACAAAAAATCATTTTCTTACAAAATAATTTCTGTCAACAATTTAAAAACGGATTCGGAAAATGATAATGATAAAGTCAATATGCCTTTGCTTCCATCACCCAAGCCTACGGTCAGTTATTTTGATGATTTAGATACTTTTAAAGATTTTGAGAAAGAATTTCCAGCCATTGTTTACAATGATGCCAAAAACATTCAAATCAAATTTATTAACTGAACCGATTGTAAACCCTTACAATCGATGAATTATAATTTGAATAGATGAAATCATCATTGTCGAAATGTGATAATAAGAACAAAAATGCTTTACACTTTAAATGATCTATTTTCCTTTTAAAACGAATTTTATACTGATAATTCAAAATCGGATACGGACAATGATAATGATAAAGTCGATATTGAACACTCTTCGAGGGATTTATCTGTCAAACCATTACCTGATGTAATAAATACCGATGTTGGTGCCTATGCACATGGGTCAAATAAGCTTTTGGAAACAAGTCATGATACATCTAATAAATTTTTCAAAACTGAAACTTTATTCAAGGGATTTAAATTTAATATCATGACTTGGAAATCATCTTAACAAAGGGATGTCATTTCATTACAATCAGAATTTGGTATGTGCCATTTGCATCCCGTTCGACCCCAAATTGTTTTTATAAGGATGGGAAATAAATTGGGGCAATCAACTTAAACTTTCTGGTTAAACAAAATTGCTTGAGGAGACAGCCCGGAATGTATTCTCAATTTTTTATCCAGTCTTCGATTGTTATCCATTCTTAATTTTTAGCACAAAACAGTCTTAATACCGACCCGTATCATTAAATGAAGTACAACGTATACATATATCAATAAACGGCGTATCCTGGGAAATGGATCCCGGCGTATCGACTGAATCCTGTACATTTTAGGTATTTTATTATTGAGTCTAATCCAAACGAATACACGGAGATAGTGAATTGCATTTGTTTCTGAGAATTTATACAGGACGTCGTGAAAAGAATGAATCGATTGAGATATTTGGGTGATGTAAGTATGTACGAAGAGTCCTGTGAGATCTTGATGTGTTGGAGTCATTGAAACTTCAAGACGGCTGTTTCAACCACAATCTGCTCATTTAACGCAAACTTGGAGAATCTACCGAGCAAATATCAGGGGAGTTTCTCATTCTAATTCTTTTTAAATTCCCGTATTTAATGTTTTACATATACAACAAGGACGTTGTATAATTCAAGTGGGGGGATGGAATTAGAATGTTTACTTGTCCTATTATTCACAATAAAAGGCTTAAATTATGCTTAAATTTTAAAAAATTTCAAGCATACTTTTGTGAAATTACATGTTTACATAACCCGCACCAACAATAACCCTTAAAGATATTGTGAGGATTTAACTTTCCTCCGTTTCAAATGTTACCCAAATTCCACAAAATATGAGTGTGCCGGTGATGTTGTAGACTTTAGAACTTGGCTTGGTATATCTATTCGAGACCACAATAATGAGTATTATGGAATTAATTGGAGTAACTTGTTTAAATTGGTAAATCATAGGATTACAATCAAATCGCCTTTACATGTTGTTTATTAACTTAACTACACCGGTTCGTTAACCTCTCGTTTAAACCCATCCACTCTATCATCTTTAGAAGTGATGAACTCCACTAGAACAACCCGAAGAGCAATCCTTTAGGAATTTACAAACAAACCAATTATTTGTTTCTTACACCCTTAACACCTTAACCGACCTTGTAGATTAGTTTAAATTTACCAATTGCTAGTTGCTTAAAGTGTAAAGTATGTATTTCCCGAGTCTTGTGTCATTTTCTATCTTTGGTGCGGTTGTAAAATTTGCACATTGCAAATGGGAATGTATATTAGTAGTCAAAGCTCGTGTGATTTTACTACCATCACAATTATTGGTGAATCCGAAGAACACAAAGAAATTACCGAAGGATTTATCCGAAATATTATGATCAGAAGATGGTGAACTACAACCGAGAATTTTAAGTTGTTATTATCAAAAAAAGTAAGAGAAGAAAGTATGAAAGAATCGTTTCGCGAAAAGAGCATACCCCGAATGAATTATACGAAGGATCGATTGATACGTCTAAAAATCAACGATGTAGAGTATTGTACAAAGTGGAAGATATCGCCACTTACCTTGTAGAGTATGTAAAGTTTTAGGATGATTGGGAAGTTGACCGTTATGGGAACGCCAACTTAGGTTGTTGTTTTTTATCTATGATCAAGACGTTGTAAAGAGTTGTGTCTTTGTCATAATAACGGTCGGGAAAATAAGTGTCTAGCAACTTGTACTTTAAGCCTTAATCTATTTGTTTCTTGATTTTTATTTAACAACAATTTACTTCCCTCTCACCTAACGATTAACCTCTGGTTTTACGCGAATGAGGAGTCATAACGAACGATGCAGTGTCTATTCCGCGGACGTTCGGCCATGTATGCATGTCTTTACCTTGTTGGTTTACGATTTTGGTGAAAAGTTTAGATGAGGTTTCCTCTACCCTATATCATTCTTCATCCTAGCCGTGGTTAAATTCGAAAATGGGGATGTGATCGAAACACTCATGTCTATCCCGAGGGGCCGTTCCGGGTGTGTATGTGTTGCTTCAAGCTGCCTTGTTAGGAGTGATTCTTCTGGTGAAGAGATTGTAAATGACAACCGTAACGCCTTTCTCAATACAAAAAAACACATAATTACCTTTATAAACCTTGTTAATGGGTCTCCCTTGGCTTAGTGTGAGATGTGTAACCTTGCCAAGCTTATGATAAAGTATACCGTCGTCACAACCGAGCAATTAAGCGAATTAGTTACATGTTACCACATAGATTAGTTGAGTGATTTGAGTGTTTTCATCTTCCTATTTCGTGAGGTGTTTGGTTGTGTACTTGTAATAAATCGAATAAATGCTTTAACAGAATATATACTTAGGATTAAGAATTTTTATAAACTTCTAAATACTACTTGAGGACAAGTAGGATTCAAGTGAGGGGATATTTGATGACATCAAATAACATCTATTTTATAGCATCATTTATCCCATGTTATTAACCCATTTTGTATAGTTATTACAAAGAATTGTTACTTAATCGTTTATATTTGAGAATTGCAGTAATTATGGAGTAATTGGTGACTTAGCAAAAGGCGCGCATTCTGGAGCTTAAATGAAGATATTTTGAAGATTACTATTCTGATGACCAATATATCCATCATGGAAGATACGGCGTATCCGTGCCTGCACTCACCAAATACCAAAAAAGGAATGAAGATCAATACGACCCGTATTCATGAACTTCAATACGCCGTATTCAATGTTTATTATACATGAAGATTCTGGAAGATATCAAACGTGGTCCTTACTCCAAGAAAGCCCAATACGCCGTATCCCACATGGATGGATACGGCGTATCAAACCGACTACCAGACTATATAAATAGACGATCTAAAACTCAGTTTTAGGCATGGAAGTGAATCCCTAAACCACCAAGTTGACTAAGAGACGATCAAAAGAGCCTAGAAGGTCAGAAAAGAGCCTCAATATCATAGGAAAACTCTTGTAATCTTCGTACAACCGAATACGCGTTCGATCGAGGTTTCTTTTCTTTAATCGTTTATATATCAAACCGTGTGTATTTTTATAATGACTATCGGTTGATACCTTTAGGTATCAGCCATGTTTATGAAGATCTAATGTTTGGTTTTGTTTATATCTTGATTGCTTAATTTATCGTTGATTGTTGTTTATGTTTATCAATTTATATTCGTTTACGTGCTTAAGTATGCGACCTATCATTCAACTGGGTCTAGTCCTACATATTTAATGCGCTGTAACTTCGGTGTTGTTTGGGTGTAGGCTAAGAGTCCGGGATAGCTCTCCATATTGCAATTTATATATCTAGAATCATAGGATCACAAATATTGACCTATCCTTGTCTTTAGTTTAGTGAGATTAGTTTAGCCATAAGGTGATCCTTGGTATCAAACGAGGTACTTTCTTATTCCATTGGTAAAGACTCGACAGTGGAACTATCTATATATAAATCGCCGTTAAGCGTAAGTGGATAAAGTTCTCGATGAGCAAGGGTTTTTGTAAGATAGCACCATTACTTAGATCCTAAGATTGATTAAAACAACATAAGGAAGCTTTATGGCGGATGCGTCTAAATTGTTACAGAGGTTAGCGTGTCTAGGTCTTAGGTAAAATAGGTGCCTAAGTCCTAGGAATGATATGCCCTTGAGATAAGACAATCATTACAGTAAAATAACAAACCTGCGTTTTATCGATTATTCATTGTTGATACGTTTCCTTACATTAGTTCTCGACTCATTTCTCTATCATTTGTTTGTCTTCTGTGTGTGTTTTATGCTGTTACTTTGTCATCAAAACCTTTAGTAGATATACAAAACCGTGCCAGTCCCATCTCAGACTAAAACCTCCCTTTTTGCATTAGTTTTAGTTTTAACTTAGATAACAAAAAACTGATATAATTTTAGAATAAACGCTCTCAGCTCTAGTGATCCAACACCTACTTACCAACGAAACTACAATTGACCGGGTACACTGCCCGTTAAAGTGTTGTTTTTAGGTAAAGTCGGCAAAATATAAATAGTAAAACTTGATACATAAATAGCACCTACACAACGACACATCAATAGTCGCATATTCAAACACATAAACAAGTATTAGGTGATAAACATAATTAAACAATCAACGATAAATTAAGAAATCGATTTTAAAACAAACCAAACATTGAACTTTCATTAAGATGGCTAATACCCGAGGGTATTTAGCCCATTAATCCTTGTAATTATACAAACAAGCTGTAATTTAAACAATGAAATGAAACGATTAAGAGAGTAAAAATTAACACGATGTCTTCTATGGAGTCGTGATCATTGCTTTGACCCTTTATAATGCTGATCTTCTCTTCTTCTAAAACCGTCTCTGATAAAGTATGGAATAAAGAATATGATATTGCATACTTAAAACACATTTTGAGTCTTCTCTTATAGTTGCTAAAAAAACTCGATACGCCATAACCCAATAGGTCGATACGCGTATTTGGCTTAGAATCCTTAGAGTGCGCGCTAATTTTCGTAATAAACTTTGAACATCATTCCCAATTTACTGATTTACTGTAGTCTTTGAATAGTTATCTACATGGATACAGGCGTAATATGAGTAGCATGGATACGCCGTAATAAAAGGAATTAGTCCAAACGCGTTTCTTGTGAAGTCCTTCGCAGATACGCCGTATCTCTTTAGTTGGAATTACGGCGTATTGGTGAATTTTCAAGAAACTTCAAATGTGTTCGTTTTAGCTCCAATTTTATGCGCCTTTTTAGCTTAATCTTTACAAAACACTCCTAAATATTACTGCATTATCAACTTTAAAGCGATAAGTAACCAAATAAATCCAATAATTATATAAAAAGTGGGTCAAAATAGAAGAGAAAATGATATCGAAAATTGACGTTATTTGATGTCATCAATTATCTGCTGAACAAGCCTTTTGGTCTCAGAATTCTATGAATTCTTCAGATCCTAATCCTTCTTGTAGACCCACCATAGTTGAGGTTCCGAACAAACTTCCTAAAGTCAGCATGGTAAATACAAGTTTGAAGAAACTTAAACACCATCTTGCTTGTTTGATTGGTGTCAAAAGAAATAACCAGGCCAACAGCCATCACGCTGCTGAGGGCTCGTGGGGTTTGAACATACAAAAGCTTGTTTTTAAGGGATAAATAATTCCATTTGTATAAGCTCTGAAGGACTAATTTCTACATTCGATCACTATTAATTGATGAACTTTTGAAGTCCAAAATGTTCTTTCATCAAATAGAACAGGCTATGGAACAACATCGTTTAGAGTCAAAAACATTTAAAGTTAAGATTAATCAACTTTTAAATGAAAACGAACGACTCTTGGAATAAGTCATCAACAAAGATATAGTAAACATAATTATGAATTCTACTATGGATAATGCTTCTGTGAATGTGCATGAATTTAAAAAATGTCTCAAACTTGAGACTGAGCTTCTCAACAAAAAGGATTTCATTGAAAAAGAGACTTACGATAAACTGTTCAGAATTTTACACTCTAAAAACATTGCCATCTATTTAGAAGTGATACTCAAACTTAATCCTGGAAATTTTTCAAAGAGGACACTTTCTGTTTTTAAAATCAAAGTCTTACAACTTTTGATCAATATTTTAAGTTAAATGAATTGAAAGCTCAGTCAAATAAAGCCAAAACGGTCATAAAGAAGTTGAAAGAGAGAATTAAATCTTTAATTGGAAATCTGAATGAGGATAAGGTCAAGAAAGACATAGAAGAGATTGAAATGATAAATATTGAATTGGATCATAGGGTGTCAAAACTTATTGCAGAAAATGAACATTTGAAATGGACCTATAAGCAACTTTATGACTCGATTAAACCAACATGTATTCGATCAAAAGAACAACGTGATGCTTTAATTAATCAAGTTAAACAAAAGTCTATGGAAATCTCTGATTTAAATTTAAGTCTTCAGGAAAAAGATTTGGTCATTATAGCTCTCAAGGATGAATTAAGGAAACTTAAAGGAAAAGATTTAGCTGATAATGTTGTTACCAAACACACTATTGCTCCAGAAATGCTTAATATTGATGTGGAACCAATATCCCCTAGATTGTTGAACAATAGGACAGCTCACTTTGACTACCTTAGGCACACTCAGGAACAAGTTGCGATTTTTAGGGAAATAGTGGAACAAGGAAAATCACAAAATCCTTTAAATAATTCTTAGACTCTGCTTGTAAGTATACTAAACGAATTCAGGAGTTGCTTATAATAATTAGAAAAACATGCCCTAACATCAATAATTCAAGTGATAAATTAGTGGCTGTGACCCCAAAGAACAAGGACAAAAGAGTTGGATTCACTGAGCCTATCACATCCCCAGGAAACACAAACATAAAAACAACTTTTTCATCAATCCTAGTTTCTAACAAACTTATGTTGTCTTCTACAGTAAAATCGTCTACTAGTGCTAGCAGATCACAGCCTTCAGGCAATACAAAGAAAGATAAGATTCAGCGAACACCAAGTAGTACTCAGAAGAATAAAATAAAAGCCCACCCTAGGACAGTTAAATCTAGTTTAAAAAATAAGAATTGTTTTGTTGAACCTAAAGGAAATGTAAACGTGCAGCATTCCAAGCTTAATGCAAATTCTGAACTTCTATGTGTTAAGTGTAATGGTTGCATGCTTTCTGATAATCATGATTTATGTGTTCTTGATTTATCAATGATGTGAATGCTTATGTTAAATCGAAATATGTTAAGAAAAGATCAAAGAGAAAAGTTTGGAAACCAACAGGAAAAGTGCTCACAAATATTGGATACACTTAGAGACCTACTGGTCAGACCTTCACTATAGTAGGAAATGCGTGCCCTTTAACTAGGATAACCACAACTGCTGAAGTGCCCCTTAGGAAACCAACTGCTCCAGAAAGTGATACACCTAAGCCTGTAGTATCATTGGTTTACTCAAGGAAACCTAGGAAATCTAAAACTAATGTTCCCATTAGCAAAAATAAGATTATTAAATCTATATCTGCTAACAAAAAGGAACCCAGTAAATCTTGGGGATCCATAGTTTCCGATGTTCCATCTTCCTCTCTTGATGAATGCAGGTCGTCCAAATTGTTCTCTGGTATTTGGACTCCAGCTGCTCCAAGCATATGACCGGAGATCGCTCTCAGCTCACCAATTTCGTCAATAAATTTTTGGGTACAGTCAAATTCGGAAATGATCACGTGGCAAAGATATTGGGATATGGTGATTATCAGATTGGGAATGTTATGATCTCAAGGGTTTACTACGTGGAAGGACTTGGACATAACTTATTCTCCGTTGGGCAATTCTGTGATTCGAACCTTGAAGTTGCTTTTCGTCAACACACCTGCTTCATTCGTAATCTAGAAGGTGTTGATCTATTGATTGGATCTCGAGGCAACAATCT
Source organism: Tanacetum coccineum (assembly GCA_026074375.1). NCBI lineage: Eukaryota > Viridiplantae > Streptophyta > Magnoliopsida > Asterales > Asteraceae > Tanacetum > Tanacetum coccineum. The sequence continues at coordinate 53,836 of BQNB010028867.1, forward strand.
GTATACACTGTCTCTTAGAGATATGATGGCGTCCTCTCCTATATGTCTCTTGTCAAAGGCCTCAAAGACTAAGTCCTGGCTATGGTACCGACGTCTATCTCATTTGAACTTTGGTGCAATCAACCATTTAGCTAGACACGGTCTTGTTTGAGGTATCCCTAAGCTAAAGTGTGAAAAGGACCATATGTGTTCTGCGTGTGCAATGGGCAAAAGCAAGAAGAAACCCCACAAACCTAAATCTGAAGACAGCAACCAAGAAAAACTCTATCTCTTGCACATGGATCTTTGTGGGTCAATGCGTGTCGCAAGTGTTAATGGAAAGAAGTACATCCTCGTCATTGTTGATGATTACTCTCAATTTACATGGGTAAAGTGCTTAAGGTCAAAAGATGAAGCTCCAAATTTCATAATCAAGTTTCTCAAAATGATCCAAGTGCGGTTTAAAGTACCTGTCCGACAAATCAGAACAAATAATGGAAACGAATTTGTTAATTAAACTTTGTCTGAATATTATGAGAAGGCTGGCATCTCTTATGAAACATCTGTTGCTCGCTCTCCACAGCAAAATGGTGTCGTTGAAAGACGTAATCGTACGCTAATTAAAGCTACTCGCACAATGTTAATTTATGCAAAAGCTCCATTATTCTTATGGGCAGAAGCAGTTGCTACCGCATGTTATACCTAAAATTGTTCCATCACACGTCTTCGTCATGGCAAAACACCATATGAGCTTTTACATGAAAAACTTCCCGACTTATCATTCTTCCATGTATTTGGTGCACTTTGTTATCCGACAAATAAAAGCGAGAATTTAGGAAAGTTACAACCAAAAGCTGATATTGGTATTTTCACTGGTTATGCACCCACAAAGAAAGCATTTTGAATTTACAACCGACGAACCAGACGAATCATCGAAACAATTCAAGTAGATTTTGATGAGCTGACAGCAATGGCTTCTGAACACAGCAGTTCAAGACACGCACTTCATGAAATGACTCCTGCAACAATTAGTTCATGACTCGTGCCAAACCGTCCTCCTTCAACATCGTTTGTACCACCTTCAAGAACTGATTGGGATCTTTTGTTTCAACCATTGGTTAATGAATTACTCAATCCTCCATTAAGTGTTGATCACCCAACACCTAAAGTCATTGATCCAATTGTTGAAGTAGTAGCTTAAGAACCCACTACATCAACCGGTTCACCTTCCTCAACAACTGTTAACCAAGACGCACCATCACCTAGTAACTCACAAACAACAGCCAAAACTCAGTCTCCTATCATTCCTAACGATGTTGAAGAAGACAATCATGACTTAGATGTTGCACACATGAATAATGATCCATTCTTTGGTATTCTAATTCTAGAAAATGATTCTGAAGCATCTTCTTCGGATGTTATTCCTACTGTTGTGCACATAGCTGCTCCTAACTCAGAATACGTTACCAAATGGACCAAGGATCATCCTTTAGACAACATCATCGGTGAACTTGAAAGTCCTATTTCCACAAGACTCCAACTCTATGAACAAGCCTTATTTTGTTACTACGATGCCTTTCTCACATTAGTTGAACCAAAGAACTATAAAGACGCATTACTCAAGCATGTTGGATTGAAGCAATGCAAGAGGAGGTTAATGAATTTGAACGTCTTGAAGTCAAGGAACTCGTTCCTCGTTTGGATAAAGTAATGGTTATTACTTTAAAATGGTCTACAAGGTGAAACTTAATGAATTAGGAGGAATTATAAAGAACAAGGCTCGTTTGGTTACTCGTGGTTGTCGTCAAGAAGACGGAATTAATTTTGAAGAATCCTTTACTCTAGTGGCTAGAATTGATGCTATTTGAATTTTCCTCTCCTATGATGCTCAAATGAATATGATCGTCTACCAAATGGATGTTAAGACGACATTCTTGAACGACATTCTACGCGAAGAAGCTTATGTCAGCCAATCGGATGGGTTTGTGGATAAAGACAATCCAAATCATGTGTATAAGCTTAAGAAGGCTCTCTATGGGTTAAAACACGCTCCTCGCGCGTGGTACGATCTATTATCGAAGTTTCTACTATCTTAAAAATTCTCTAAAGGAACCGTGGATCCCACATTGTTCATCAGAAGACAAGGCAAAGATCTTCTCCTGGTACAAATCTATGTTGATGATATAATCTTTGTGTCTACTACACCTAAACTATGTGACCAATTTTCAAAAATAATGTGTTCAAAGTTAAAGATGTCGATGATGGGCAAAATATCTTTTTTTTCTAGGACTACAGATTTCACAAAGTCCCAGAGGCATCTTTATAAACCAGTCTAAATATGCTCTAGAATCTTTGAAAAATATGGTATGGAATATTGTGACCCCGTGGATACTCCCATTATGGAGAAATCCAAACTAGATGAAGATACACAAGGTAAAGCTGTTGACCC
>BQNB010028868.1:0-56263 GCA_026074375.1 Tanacetum coccineum
GTAAGCGACGTGTAAACGGTTTTCTCTGCCTAAAGGGAGCTTGTTGACATAGTGAAATCTCAAGTGGAGTACTCGGGGAGAGGAGTAGGGTAAAGAGGTATTTTGTAGCTGAACCACTATAAATCTTGGTGTCTTGGTTTGATTGTTTCTTTCCTTATTTCTTTATATTGTTATTGTTTATTTAGTTCATTACATTATATAGTTTATTGTGATTCATATTGTTGATTGATTGACATACAACTCGAATCAAACCATTTTATAAGCAAAGTCTTAAAACGGATAATTAATCGGTAAACTATTCAACCCCCACCCCCTTCTAGTTTCCTACACTTTCCATCCCTTCATCCTAGAAAAAAGTCTCATTGAAAATCTTACCTCCAGCATATTTTCCTACTCTTTTTTCGAAGGAAAACTAGTGGCCCTGTTTACTAATCTTATAGAAAACATGAAAAGGCTCACGGTCGACACGATACCCAAGCTATGACAGTAAAGTTCAAACATAGTCAAACGGTTCATTCCTAGGGGTACTAGTTGAGAAATATGGACTCTGAAGTGTTTAATTACGCCTAAAAGGAGGGTAGAAAAAGGAACCCTCAATCCATAAAACTTAAAAAAAACTGTTCGTATAACCCTATATGGTCATCCGATAACTTGTCCATCATCCGCCCTTCCGTAGGAGTACAAGGATGCAGGTCTAGCGGAACGTTATATTTTCTGACCAAGTTTTTCACGTCTTCTCCGGTCATCTTAGACTCATGACATTGCGTATCGAACTTAGGGACAACGACAACATCAGCGACACCACTTTCCTAGGCCATATTTTCAAGATACCGGAAGGAAGTACAATGTTAGGAAAAGATAAACAAAGGACGGATATATACCTCGAAACAAATGGCCATAAGTCTTGAGAGGTCGTTCGGGAGAAGAGTAAAAACACGCAGTAAAAATAAGAGGGGACCGCTATTTATAGGAGAAAAGTGGGACATGGAAGCATCGCATCTTGTCAGAATGATGACGTGGCTCAATGATAGCCGTTCATGGGAAATTAAAGGACACGTGTATGATCACGCTTCCCGAAGACCATGCGTAATAATGGCTTTTGTCTCATTATGTCGGTAAAAAACAAAAAAACCACAGAGACGGAAAGCAAGCGAGAACTCCGGAGAACAACATGTAAGTATCATATCATTAGTCTTCAACTAATAACATGATACTAGGGGGACATGTCGCCGTATATACCGGAGGGACCCAAACCGGAGGGTACCATCCTGCCGGAGGGTACCTTCCGAAAGAACTTAGTAAATAACACTTGAAGGGCCAGGATCTCTCTCAGACCATCGGTCCATAACCAGCACTCAAGGCAGCACCGTCGTTCCAGAAATCACGGATTTGTATTCCTCACGCAATCATACCATCTGACACCAGCCTAAGGGTAGTTCGGCGCGACCTTTCTCGAGATGTCAGAAACAGTGTTTAAGCATAGTAGATCAGGTAGTATAAATAACTCCTCATTTACTACAGATCTGGTAGCATTTACTGCACTTATACTTATTACTTACTTTCATGCCTTTCGGCTCTCACTGTATACTTACTCTCACGCCGGAGCTGGGTATCGAGTCCCAACCCAAGGCGAGGCTAACGCGTCTTTCTTTCTTATTCTATGGGATTTAGCTTTGTTCCCTCTAGAAATAAGAAGGACCTCACATTTCACTCGTGGTATAGGAAATTACCTCGACAGTCAAAATTTTGTCTTGTGTTATGTACCATGTAGTTTATAAATTAACAAGTGTTTTGTAGATATCCTTTGGACCTATTGGTTAGTTTATGATTTCTGATATTTTTCCTTTACGGTTACGTGGGCGTGGACTGAGTATAGTTGTCCTTTTCAATTTTGGCGCAAATGCACTAGTTACATTTGCATTTTATCCGTTAGAGGTTGATGACATCAAATAACGTCACTTTATTATATCATTTATCCCATCTATTTTGTCCACTTTTATATAATTATTGCATTATTTGGTACTTAATTGCTTTAAAGTTGAAAAATGCAGTAATTCAAGAGTGTTTTGTGAAGATAAGCTAAAAGACGCATAATTTGGAACTAAAAAGATGACATTTGAAGATTGCTGAATTTTCACCAATACGCCGTATCCAACTAAAGAGATACGGCGTATCAGCGCCAAGACTTCACAAGAAAACGCGTTTGACCAATTCCCAATACGGCGTATCCATGCTATCTATATATGCCGTATCCATGAAGATAACTATTCAAAGATACTAGTAAATCAAGTAAATTGGATTGGTATCAAAGATTTTATGTACGAAAACGTAGACGCGCTCTTAAGGGTATACTCCAGCCTATACGCCGTATTCGAACCTATCTGCGATAAGACGGCTATCAAGTATATTTTTCAGAACTATAAATAGAGGATCTCAAAACGAGTTTTAAGTGTGCAATATCATATTCTTTATACCATACTGATCAGAGACGAATTTTAGAAGAGAAGATTAGCCATAAAGGTCAAGCATTGATCACGACTCCATAGAAGACATCGTGTAATTTTTACTCTTAATCGTTCGATTTCAATTGTTTGATTACGCTTGTATAATTACAATGGTTATGGGCTAATACCCTTGGGTATTAGCCATCTTAATGAAAGTTCAATGTTTGGTTTGTTTTAAAATCGATTTCTTAATTTATCGTTGATTGTTTATTATGTTATACATCATATGTATATGTGTTGGGAATATGCGACCTATCAATTCAATTAGCGTTGGTGTTACGGACCAAGCTAAATCTAGTACCAGGATAGCTCTTCATATCGTGTCTTTATACTTAATGGACAAATAGGATCACATATACCATTTTTCTTTGTCTTTTGATTATGGGCCTTAGTTGGACCGGTAGGTGACCCGTTTATGTTTCAGCAATCATGCTCTTAATTAACTGATAACAGAAGATTGCATAGTGGACTACCATGTATAAAAACCTGTCAAAACAATAGTAGGTAAAGTTCTCGTTTGGGGCTCTAGAGTTTTAACAGGATCACCACTGCTTTAATTCTCTAAGATAGATTATAATTAAACTAAAGGATGCTTTATGCGGATGCATTAATTGTGATAGGATTAACTGTGTCTAGGTCTTAGGATGATGTCCGCCTAAAGTCTTAAGAATGTATGCCCGCTTCGAGATAAGTAAATCATATGCACTAAAACACACAACAGCATTGAACTCAGATTTAATAGGGCTAATACAGTACGGGTCAGATGTCAGAAGTCGAATACGCTGTATTCGTTAAACGAATACGCCGTATCGACAAGTCTGACAATAAAGTTTAAATTGCAGAAAAATAATGATTTGATATTGTTCAGGTAGTCAGTACGCCGTATCCATGGGGTTTTGATACGCTTGATGACATTAAATAACGTCTATTTTATAGCATCATTTATCCCATGTTATTAACCTATTTTGTATAATTGTTGCAAAGAATTGTTACTTAATCGTTTATATTTAAGAATTGAAGTAATTATAGAGTACCTGGTGAAAGTTAGTAAAAGGCGCGCATTTTGGAGCTTAAATGAAGACATTTTGAAGATTACTATTCTGAAGACCAATACGCCATATCCATCAAGGAAGATACGGCGTATCCGTGCCTGCACTCACCAAAGACCACAAAGGAAAGAAGATCAATACGCCATATCCAGAAGAAGTCAATACGCCGTATTAAAGATATAGTATGTGAATATTATGGAAGATATCAAACGTGGTCCCTACTCTAAGAAACCCCCAATACGTCGTATCTAATCCCTTGGATACGCCGTATCGAACCGACTTCCAGACCCTATAAATACAAAACTCGAAAACGAGTTTTAAGTGTGCTAAATCATATTCTCGATACCTAAACCACAAAAGTTAATTTTCAGAGGAGAAAAAGAGAAGAAGAGGTCTTGCAACACATTCCAATCCATAAAGACAACGTGTAATTCCATATACTTTAGTAATCGTTCAGTTTTTGGTATCATTCGTTAACTCAGTTAGTTTACCTTGGCTAAATAATTACTCTTGTATTTATTATGACGCTTGAAGGCTAATACATTCGGGTATTAGCCATTATTATGAAGATTTGAATGTTTGGTTTTGTTTATCCCAATTTCTTGATTTATCGTTGGATGCTTGTTTATGTTTATCAATTTATACTTGTTTACGTGCTTTTGTATGTGATATATCATTCAAGTAGATCTAGTGATACGGACCAAGTAATCTAGAGTCTAGGATAGCTCTCCATATAGTAATTTATTCATCTAGACCAATAGGATCACAAATAACGACCTACCTTTGCCTTTAGATTAGTGAGCTTAGTTGGACCGGCAGGTGACCCTTGGGATCAACGAGTACTTTCTTAATTAATTGGTAAAGATTTGGTTAGTGGACTACTAGTGTATAAATTGCCATTAAGTAGTAAGTGGGTAAAGTCTCTATGAGCTAGGGTTTAACAAGATCACCATTGCTTTAATCCCTAAGATAGATTATAATCAGCAAATAAGGATGCTTTATTCGGATGCTTTAATTGTGACAGAATTAATGTGTCTAGGACTTAAGAAGAAGTCCCGCCTAAGTCTTAAGAATGATATGCCACCTCGAGAGAAGAAATCATTGCACTTAATAAACAAACCAACGTTCTAATCGGATTAATAATGGTTAATACAGTTTTCTATCATAAGGCTCGACCGCTCTTTTATCTTCTGTTAATTAGCTTGGGTGGGTTAAAGTGTCTTGAATTGAGTGTAGTCACCGACCAAACCTGTGCCAGTCTGTCAGGCTGAAACCCTCCTTTTACCTGTTAGAATTAGGATTAGTACTAACATAGGATTATCAGAGGTTTGACTTAGATTAGAATTAACTTAGATTAGATAAACCAAAATATAAATAAATTGATAGATTTAACCTCGCTTCAAGTGTTTGACACCCTACTTACCACGAATCTACCACCGACCGGGTACAATGCCCGTTAAAGTGTTGTTTTTAGTTAAGTAGGCAAAATACAAATTTAAAACTTGAACTATCATAAATAAATACCACACAATGACACAACAAGTTTTTGGCGCCGCTGCCGGGGAGTGAAAATTAATCTTGATTTTTATTTTATGTTTTGGTTTTTAGCATTAGATTAGATCTAACCCTTAGGAGTAGTGTTAATTAGATTAGTGTATATTCTTGTATATTATGTATATTTTGTATATTTGTTAGTTTAATTGTTTGCTTGTATATTTGTGTGTTTAATTTAATTATTTTGCTAATACACTGTTAGATACAAAATAGAGAAAACTACATTGCATAAACTTCAAGTGCTATGAAGACCATACAACCTGAACAAACTCGAGTGATGTCTCTTAAATTCGCCAAACCTACAATCCATTATCTTTACAACTATCTTATATGCCGCCCACACATGGAACCATAATCCAAACTTAATCTAAAACATCCAAATACTAGAATCAAACAACAAGCAAGCAAGACTTCAAACGAAATTCCACACATGATACTTCTAAGTCTGCTATCACAATCACCAAACTACTCTTCTTTCACTTCACCTGAAAATGATACTCGAAAACGTCAACAATAATGTTGGTGAGCTCGTAGGTTTGACCTTAAACCCAAAAGCTGTGCCAATATTTCAACAGTGGACAATAGTGCTATATGACAGTGAATATATGCTAACAATCCAAGACATAGCATCCCCGCTAGTCAATCACAATATGTCACTTACGCACCTAAAGGGCCTACCAGCTGGAGCACTAATATTAGGGCAGGACCTCACACAAACTTGGGTAGGCGTACCCATCCGCTCCCATAATCACACAAATACTGGGTAGGCGTACCCATCCGATCCAATAATCTCACAACACTAGGTAGGCGTACCCATCCGATCCAATAATCATGCATAATATTTACATACCAGTCATAAGCACATATCTTGTCCCAAAAACAAAACCACATTTCGCACAATTCAATTCAAAACATTTCAAAACACATTTGAGTATCATTTTCCCCCAACGGAAAAACAGTAAAAAGTGGGGCTACGAGAACTTACCTCAAGCAAGTCTTTAGCAACCAAATCTCAATCACACAATCAAATGCAACGACGCCCGCACACGACCTAGTCTAGTTAATGTCCCAATTTAATTATCCAATTCCAAACAATCTTCACGTTTGATGCATAGTGTTTAAACGCGTTGTACAATTACCCAAAATAATTTAGTGGTGTGATGGTTGACGACATATTTCCACAATCATATCAATCTCATTCCCCGATAATACATACTTATACTATTTAGAGAAAATAGACAAGTAATATAAATAAATATTTATAATTAATAATTATAAATATATTTCAACAAGTCTATTCGGTAAACCTTGGTCACTTCAAAATAATCATAATACGGTTAAAAATGAAACGTTTACTCATAATAAACACATTAGAGAAGTTTCGAGAAAAAATATATATTTCGTCTTTTAGTGAATTTATTAAATAAATAAAATAATTAAATAATATTTTATTATTTAAAATCAAAAATCTTGTTTTTAGGAAAATTTTAAGTATAAACTTTTTACGAAATTTCGACATGACCCGTACGTTTATACAACGTTTTCCAAGGTTTCAAACCTCATATTCAACAATTTTCACAAATTCGATACTTTTCGACAAAATTCCAAAAACTCAATCTTTAACGTTTACTAAAACATTTTACCAAAAATATCGTTCAATATCACTTCGTAAATACATTTCCACTTTCAAAAGTCTGACAAAACTCTCATAACGACTAAATATCGCTTATTGGGCCTTAGGGCCCAACAAGGGTCCATTAGAACATTTATAAGTCCAAAATAATATCCAAGTCCAAAACTAAGGTCCATTTACATATATAAGCTCATACTAATATGTAGAAAATAATATGGACCACAATAAGCCCTTCCATTAAGCCGCAGCCTAAATGGACTTATTGGGTTGTGAGTCCAATAGCTCAAAAATACGTATATTAAGCTTGAAAATAAGCTAATAAGCTACGTATCGCATTTGGTTACTTCCATAAGCCTAAAAAATAATCCACAACATACGCCATATCACAAAAATAATCAAAATCACTTTCCTAGTGATTTTGGAAAACTATATGTGGCATATAAGCCCAAATAAGCCAAGAAATGGCTTAAAAATAAGCTCGAATAAGCCATACAAGCTACTTATAAAAAATAAGCTATTTAGCAACCTATATTATTCAACCATCATGACCACAACATCAAAACTACAAGAACCCTCTTTTTTTTTCTTTTATTACACGAACCAAACACACCCTTTTCTTTCGTTTCGTTTCCAAAAATTAATTTTCACAACGATCAACTTGTACAACTAACTTCTATGCTTCAAAATAAATGTGGAGTCTAAAGAATCGTTGTAAGCTCATATTGTTTAGATTTATCTCTAGGATAATAACATTGAACATAACATGCAGCGGAATAAGAACATCAATGTTATTCAACAAGGTTTTACCAAACATTCCAAGCCCCAATATTGTTTGATCAGAAAAATACGGTTACATCAATGAATTATAACAGGAATCATAAGATTTTTGAGGCTAAAACACTAAACCTAGGCGTCTCCTTAGAGAACTTGACGCCTAGAACACACACACACTTTTCTGGTGTTTTACATCTTGACACACAGAAAATAACACGGCCTATATCTCTTTATATAATAGAGATATTAGGTTTACAAAGGATAATAACCAATAAAGATATTAACAAATCTTTTAATCATTTAAGTTTATCTTCAGAATCTTCAAAATTTTCCATCTTTTGAAGAATTTCTCCTTTGCCTTTTAAGTCCTTCATCTTTCATATGTTTTGTCTTATCAACTCAAATATAATTCCTAACAATCTTCCCCTAGTTGATAATGACAAAACCATATAAGCACAAACTTCTCCTGAAGCTAATATATATATGAAAGAATAAGGATCTATGCAAATATACCAAGGATCTGTAAGTTGCACATCTTCTTTGTAAATCTTCTTCCCCTTTTTGTCATAATCAAATAGGGGACTAAAATATACAACTTTGATTTCAACAACCACAAGCCACTATCATACTTCTAATCCAGCCTTCCAACAACTCAAATTACCTTTCATGACGCGCCTTAAGATAAATGAACTTGAGCAGTAGAAACTTAAACTAGCAGTAGTAATAATGACATACAGTGGTAAAAACCTTCACCTCATGTGGTGCATGTAAATGATTAAACATTTTAACAATAAGCTTCCCCTGAAACCCATATGTTAACCATTTCTTGAATCTTCAATTCTGTAGGCTCTATGTAATGATTACTGATGAAGAAAATTAAGTATAACCAACTTGATTTAGAAGTAGAATAACCCAAACTTGTGTCTTATGTCTTGTCTATCCACGTGACGTCAAACTCATACCAAGACCAAAGTATAAGTAGATCGCAACATCTTGACAAAAATCCTCATCTTCTGTGAGACACCAGACCAAAGTGATAGCAAATGTGAGCATTGAGCACCATAAGTTAGGTCACACACCTTTGCTAGATTTGTCAAGTCTTCGTCACATCGTTTCTAAGCACGAACAAGTTATCTCTAAACGTTGTTGCTCCGTTTAAGATATGATAAAACACAAACATGTGAAACTCTACTTCATCTCTAAATAAGCGATAATTAATCATCTTCGTAACCAATTAATCCAAATAATTATGAGCCTTTAAACCTTGAGTTTCTGTGTTGTCCGATATCTCTTACATCTGGCAGTATTAACTTCTATTGCCAGCAGTATTAAAAATACAAGCAGTACTAACATTCAATCCCGAGCAGTACTAAAATTTAGTAAGCAGTACTAAGTTAATAACACTAGCAGTACTAATTCAAAGCCAACAGTATTAAGACAATATGAGCAGTACTAATTCTTCTCGTCAAGTAGTACTAACTCTACCAGTACTAATGTCTTCTACCAGTACTAAATCATCTTGGCAGTATAATCATAATGCTAGCCGTAGTATAAACATATACCTTAGCAGTGTTAATGAGCATCAAACAATATTAACACTTCCCCTTAAACCAAGCAGTATAAATGAACAATTCAAAGCTTGGCAGTACAAACGAGCACCTGGGCAGTACTAACCAATATACCCAAGCAGTACTAATATTCTTCATTACTAGCAGCATAAACACGATTCAAGCAGTAGTAATGATTACTTTGGCAGTACTAAGTTACCTTGCACATTGAACGATTTTAATCACAAACCATGGCAATACAAACTCGTATCCTCCTGGTTGCCAGTAACTTCACACAACATCATGAAACAACCGTTGAGAAGTGATATGCCAGCAAACCCTTAGGCATCACCATTATTCGATGCATAACAAATCATCAGTAGGGTTTCATTGAGGTAAACCCTAGTCGACAATCTTCATACCACCAGTAACCTTAATCAACATACTTAGGGTTACGTGTATACCTGTTGCTGACGCCTTCGTGTAACTTGCAATCAATCAAACACCATGAATGAATACAAGCTACATGTGCCACGATCTTCAGCCATGATAATCACTGTTAAGTATCCAGACAACACCTTTTTAGCGACACTTTTTCTGTTGCTAAACTGTTTCTAATCCTTCCTTGTAGATACGAACCAACCACAAAAATATTAGGGTTTCCAGCCGTGTTCTTCATAACCTTCGTCCTTCAAGGATCAACGAACTGCCATCATGAAAACTTTTTGTTTTTATTAAATTAGGGTTTGCAAAAACCCTAATCTTTTTCAAACCTGCTAATCACCAAAAACAAAAAACTTCTACCTTCTTCACTTTATAAACACGACTACAATACACCTTGTAAGATCCTAGATCATGATCCACGAGGCTCTGATACCACTTGTTGATCCCAACTAGATCTTGTAAACCTTGGAAAATGGATGGTTGTATTGAATAGATTCAAGACAACTATGCTAGAAACTTTGTTGATACTAAGAGTGTGCGGAATCTACTCTTTAGTACTTAAAAGAATATCAATGTAATAGTAAACTGTAATGTCGTAGAATGAATGAACACTGAATATAACAAAAAAGCTTCAATATTATTATTATGAATAATACAAGTACTCTGTCTAGTACTAGGGTTTACAACCTTGAAGCTACAAAGAAAGACTGATTGATGTATATCTAAACCATAACCTAGGATCTCCTTTTATACACCAAGGAGTCCTTTACAAGATAACTATGAATCTTCTAAAACATTAAGCTTATATGCATATCTTTCTAAATATATAGAATATACACAAGATAACTAATACATATCTTTTAACACGTCTTTACACCTCTTCACACGTCTTTATCTTCATGCAGTCTTCAGTCTTTATCAGCAGTATAAATCCCTTCAGCAGTGTTAAGTTTAGTACTAGCAGTACTAACTTATACCTAGCAGTACTAACATTCTTCTAGCAGTACTAACTGGTTTATACTGCCAGTTATGACTTAAGCAGTACTAACACTTTGACTTGGCAGTACTAAGTCTAATGAGTTTAATTCCCAACAATCCTCCCCTAAACTTGTGATTTACCTTCAAATCATCAAGTTTCTTGAATTAAACCTTTCTGAGAGGATTCTTCGGATGCTTCCAAACATATTATCTCTACTGATGAAGTCGAGACCTTATAAACCTGAGAAGTTCAAATGCCATTTCACTTTTGTGATCAACCTCTAGTCTTCTACTTAACATCCTTGAAAGCATTTCTTAAGTAAGAGGATATTTCTTTTCTAATCATCATGTGAATAGCAATTCCAGTATGCATCAGCAACATATGAATTCTACATGTGTCAAATAATCTCCAGTTTATCAAGTTGTAGTCCTGTTAATTCTTCCATATTTCATCTTCTTCATTAGGCTCAAATAAAATCTTCAGATCTCCCTAAAGTAACAAGTCATATCCTTCTGGACTTGTTGTATCATACCTTTTTTGTACCAATCTGTGTAGATCCAGGACATCTTCCCTATCAAAATTATCAAGCATTTCACTGAATATTTTGTAGTTTTTAGAACTTCCATCTGCTCTGATGATTTGATAATACATCATATTTTCTATCAAAACATGTATCTTCCAGTCAACTATTGGGTATTTAGTAGCAAGAGACTCAACATCAATAGCAATATCATCTATTGGAACTACATCCATACTATCTCTAATCTCTTTCTTCTCAGCATCATCCTTTAGTTTCTGTTTATTGGCATTGTCTTCATCAAAATCTTCTCTTGATCTCTTTTTACTAGACTTTTGTTGAAAATTAAATCCAGGTCTCTTCATCACTTCCTTTTCAATCTTAGAATCCTTAGGAACAAAAGCATTATTTTGATCCCATACTCTTTCAAATATAGGTATAATATCTTCATAGCTCATTCCTTTGAAATGACTCATCTCGTAACCTCCCTGATTTTTTTAAATATATGCACATGTTCTTCCTGACTTCACCTACAAAGAAAGATCTATTTTGAAGTGCATGATATCTTAGTACAACAGGATCACTCCAATCAATATCATGAGCTTGATCAGCTTTAGCTATAACTTCTTGTTCTTGTCTTGCTCTATCAAATTCTTCTTGTAACTATTTAGCTATTTCTGCATCCCTAGCAATCCTTTGGTTTTCTTCTTCATTAATCTGTTCTTGCAATCTAATAGCTTCTTTATGCCTAAGTCTTTCTTGCTCTAGTTGCTTCTTTGACTTCTTCTGAACAGATTCATCATCTTTCATAATAGCTTTTCCTTTATCTTTTCTCTTTTCAGCACTCTTTCTGATGTATACTAAATTTGTAGCAGCAGTACTAACTTCAGGAGTGGCACTGGCAGTACTAATAAAAGCACTAGCAGTGGTAACAAGTACACTAGCAGTAGTAAATCCTTTAGCAATACTAACATCAAAATCATATTCCATGTCTTGCTTAGGATGTACCAATGAGATTGTAGGATCTTTATTAATGTTAGAGATCTTCCTCCCCTGTTTGGAAGAATCCTCTTCAGCATCTTTATCCTATGAAATAACTATCCTGGCCCTTCTCCTAGCTTTGTTTATCTTGACTTTCTTCTCTAATGTTTTCACTCTTAAGATGAGATTTGTAAGAGCAGAACTATAAACCTTCTTTGTCTGCTGCAAGTCATTCTCCAAAACTTCATCTCTATCTGTCAACTTGGAAACCAAATCCATCAATTCATTTTGTTGCAGACTGCCCTCATCCCTTCCAAGTGTGTGAAATTTTGGGAGAGGTGAATCATGGGCTGGAGGGGTCTTATATATGGTACCACTACCCTGTGACTTGCATCTAAGCCCAATGTCATAGTGGCAGCCCATCCAAGCATCAACATCCCATACTTTTGAATGTAGCCTCATCTGCTACTTAGGTTTGAGTAGGAAACTAAGACTGAGGAATCTCATCTGCCTGTCTGGTTATATCCCTAAGTGGTGATGATTGATGTGTTTGGGGTGATAAGGATGGTGAAGATGTTATTCTGGAAGGAGAGGACTCAGGTGCAGTGATCATTGTAGGAAATAGAGGAAAGTCTACCCTAGAATAACCCTTGGAAACCCTTTTTCATGTTGCTAAACAGTTTTTGTGTAAGGGTAAGAGTAGGATAAGTTCTGGTGAGAGTAGAAAAGTCTCTTTTGTTTGTTTAAACAGATTTGAAGAAATCTTGGATACATTAAAAACTTGTGTGTGCTATCCAAATTCTTTACCATAGCATCAAAGATCATTTTTGAAAAATTGAAAGTCCTGTTTGTGGCCAAGCAAATTATAGCAGTTGCTATATTGCTACTAAATTGATCCCAAGCTATTGTCTTTGGACTTAAACAGTGAAGGATTGTATGAATGAAAAACCTCCACCGAGGAAAAAAATGTCCCTTTTGAAAAGTAAGTCTAGCAGAATAAGACACATACCCCATAAGAGCAAGTTGCTCAAAAATATCTGTATTTGGTAAAGAAGTAATACCATCAGAGTCTTCCAACTTGAGGTGTCTTCTTTGAGTTTCTTCATTGATAGTCTTGACTTGTCCATCAATGGTAGCAGTTATTTCCACTTCTCCATCATTAGTTGTTCTAGCAGTAGCTGTACCCCAAAACTGTTAGATTAAGGAAACATATATCTTAGGATTCTCAATAAGGGCATACTTGATATGACTAGCATTTAGAAAATCCACAATTTGATGAAAGGCTTCACTTCCCTCTGGCTTCTGTAAGTAGGCCACCATGTTGTGTTTGTCAAAAACTCCAAATTTGCCATTTGATGAGAGAAAAATACGATTAAAGTTCTGGGATGAGGTCGTAGATGAGAGTATGTAAGCTTGGCAAGGTTAATTGAGATAATATAGAGAGCACTTAGGGTTGTGATTTGACCGACTGAAAGAATTTTGTTCTTATCTTGAAGAAATCTTACTAATTTATAGAAAGATCATGAATTCTACAATTAGTCAAACCCTATAGGCTAGATAGTTGGCGGAAATATCTCAACGGCTAGAATTAGTGAAGGAAATTCTGTTATGGCTCAAACAGTACTAACGGTCATCCAACAGTACTAATTTTAGCCTAACAGTACTAACTTTAAGCCCAGCAGTACTAAAACATGTTCATCAGTACTAAGTAATGCCCATCAGTACTAATAATGCCATCAGATACTAATTTCGAGATTAGACAGTTTTTAACCTCAATTTCATCAAAAAATCATTTCCATCACCAGAATCGTTGGCACTCATAATATCCTTTTATGTTTTTATGCTCAGACATATCTCTCAATTCTTTGCTCACTAATCACTCTTCTGTTTTTATCACACAACTCTCTATCTGTTTTTCATCTCACTATATCTCTCTTTTCTTTTTCTCACCAATTCAGACAGTTTTGTACAATGTGCCATCAATTCCATAAGTTTCATACTGTCCTCCCCACTTCCAAGTGTGTTAACTCTTGAGAGAGGTGGATCATTGGACTATTTAGATGTAGTCTCAAACCTAGTTTGAGCATCTACACCCCCAATATGGTATCTTGGCACCTGGACCAACCCTTAAAAAAAAAAAAAAAAAAAAAAAAAAACTAACCAGAACCATTCCCAAGGAACATGGTTCATTAAGTGTTGCTATGGATTTGGGTCCTATTGAATTTTACCACAGTCCTGCTCTGCATCTAGAGCGAGAAGCATTAGTGGCAACCCTTTTTCCAATACTGTCACCCAACTCCTTATGGACAGCCTCATCACCAACCTTTATAGGGGGACCACTAGACTGGGGTATCTTGGTGTTCCGACCTCTTTTGACATGCCTAGATGTTTTTGATTCCTTTTAATACATTTTTGATGTTACAAGTGCTTCCATCCATGCTTGACTGCATATTGACATAAGTAGCCTCCCCTCAAACAAGACTTCAGAGGTGAAGCTTTCAACATCAAGTACTTAATATGCTTAGCCAGAGATTCTACCACCATGTACCCCTCCTCCAAATGTAATATAACCTCCATCAAATTCCTTGAAATCTGAGAGATAAGCTATGTTCCCAGTCATGTGCCTTGAGCATCCACTGTCAATAAATCTTGTATCATCCTGTTGTGGCTTGCCCTGCACATAAAAAGAAGGAAATTAGTTTCCTTTGGGAACCCAAGCCATTACTGACTTAGATCTGCCTCGTACATCAATGTAGTTGTGTTTCTTCAAGGTGATTGATGCACTATCAAGTTTGGTAGGTCTCCAAACCCATCATGCTGAGGCCTTAACAACATTTGCCTGATTAATCCTAACAGCATTAACAACTATTGAATGTGGCCTAGCAGTATTAACTGCTTTTGCCTTGGCAATATTATTTGTTTGGGTAAAATTTTTGTTAGATAATACTGTTTTTAATTGATAGGGCCTTCTTACAGTTGATTATGCTAATTTTGAAAAATGTAACATTGGTTTAGCACTAAAAACTGTAGATTTGGGATGAGAAGTATTAACTATCCTGGCAGTATTAAATGGGTTTAGGCCAATTTTCATTAAAACTGCTCTTGGAACCATGTTCCTTTGAGCATTAGGGTGAGTCTTGTTGGTAGCATAGTTGCAGTTTACCTTGTTATAATTATTCTCATATACCATCCTTTCCCTTTGATTATATTTACAATGACTGTGAATCAGAACAAAATCCCCACAAACAAAACCATGCATAATATTATACATCACAAAATCACTACATAGCTGTTGAGATTTAAGATTATTCCAATTTCTTTGATTCCCCCTAGGACTTTGTGATCTATACATGTCAGCAGTAACTAACTGACTTTAACTAGTGTTTATGATTTTAGATTTCTAACTCTATCTTTTTTATCAACAAAGAAAATAGTTTCTTTTATCAACATTAAGTTTGAAACTCAACAAGCTACTTGTGTCTTCTATACTTGTTCTTTTTATTCAAAAGAGTCATCAGAATTTTTCTTAGAATAATTTGATTTTTATCACAAACAATGTTAGACTCTTACTTACTATCTTCCTCAGACCCAAAACATTTGAATTTCAGGTCTTTGAATTCAATCAAGACCAAGATAAGACTAAATTAAGATTTTTAGGTCGATTAAAGATTTAAAGGATGAGGTGGAGAACATCATTATTACCCCAACCCTTTTACTTTGTCAGTTACTGACTCCCTAACAACTTATCTAGTTCCTTTGAGCTTTACCAAATTTCTCATTTTAAATTCAATGCCCTCTTTTTTCTGATTAACTTTTCAAAACTCTCTTTTCAAGCACATTTCATTCATAGTCCTTTGCAGCTACTTCCCTTTTAAGAACTGCAACTTCTTCACTAAAAAGAACCTCATTCTTTCTATATGTGATGAGTTGTTCTTCTAAAGTTGCTAAACCTCTTTTATAAGTAGCTGCTGTAAATTCAGTTTAATTAAGCTTAACAATTAAATCATCATACTATTTCTTAATAGTTTCATAGTTTTTCAGATAAGTTTTAGAGCAAGTTTTATCATTGTATACCTCAGAGTCTGAAAATGCCATTAGAGCCATGTTTGTCTGAACCTGTTAATCTGGCATATCACTCTAGTCAAAACCTACACCATCTATAGCCAACATTGCCTTTGAAGATGTGTCTTCATTGTTTCCTTGCTTCCTAGTGTTGTCTTGATTTCTGAACTGACCCTCTTTGTTCCTTGGTGCTCTACATTCCCTGGCAAAGTATTCCATCTTGTGACAGTTGAAACACTCTACCTTGGATTTATCATACCCAGCAGTATCATTAGCATTAATGAAAATTTTCTTTCATGTTCTCTGAAAGTACATTTTTGCCCTCATACTTAGCAAAGAGAGCTGCCACTTCAAATCAATTGCTTCCAGATCATCTTTATGAATTTGCTCTAAGTCCTGATGTAGGAGATTAGAACCATTGGGATTCTCAACCAGAAAAAAGCATACACAGTATTATCACTGAAGTTAGCAGTACTAACTTGAGGACAAGCAGTGTTAATATTAGGGCTAACAGTACTAACTTCATATGCAGGATTAGCAGTATTAACATCATTAGTACTGCTAGTGCTTGGAGCAGTCATAAAGGCTAAGTTTTGAGCACCACTACTTTGCACAAAAAGATATTTTACAGCTTGTTCAATACATTTTAAGAGTTGTTGTCCAAATCATCAATGCTCATTGTTTCAATATCAGCCTTATTATCCAGACTACAACATGAGTATTCCACTCAGGAGGCAAGCTTCTCAGAAATTTTGAATTTAAGTCTTCTTGAGTGATGAGCCATTACCAAAACAGCAAACCTACTAACAATAATGTCTAGAGCTGTTAAAGTTAGATCAAGAAACTCCAGTGCTATATGCACTGAAATTTCATATTGATGCTTTAACAGTGTCTTCTAGTTTCTTAGTGGCATCCATTACCTTCCAAAACAGGTTTTTGACAGCGGCAAGACATTGTTTTAGCATCATTGTAATTTACTGAAAGTAAGTTTGAGTTCATTGGAAGAGCCTATGAGTAAGCAAGATTTCTAGCCTTCGCATCATTCTTCCCCCCGGTTGGGTTTTTTTTTTTTTTTTTTTGGGGGTCTTTTTTCTTCAGCAGTACAGGTACGGACAATCTTTGTAACAGAAGTTCATTCTCTTAGGCAGTTTGTGGTACAAATACCCATGAGTTACATTCCTATGAAATCATAGAGCAAAAGTTCTTGTACCTGGAAGTATTGCTTGATTCTTATCACCCACATCTCATACTCACCTAGTTTGAGTATGGGTAGCTTAGCAGTAGTATTACTCTGTGCAGATTCAAATTCCATAACTTCTAGATCAAAGTTTCAGAACACAAAGCTCTAATACCACTTGATGATCCCAACTAGATCTTGCAAACCTTGTTAAAGGGTTAGTTATACTGAATAGATTCAATACAACTATGCTAGAAACTTTGTTTGAGACTAAAGAGTATATGGTATTCACTCTTAATCTTAGAAGAATAACTATGTAATAGAAACTGTAATGCATAGAATGTAATGAACAATTAATATAACATAAAAGCTTCAATATTATTATATGAATAATATAGAGTACTCTTTCTATACTAGGAGTTTTACAACCTTTAAGCTACAAAGAAAGACGACTGCTGAAATATCTAACCATCACCTTAGACTCCTTATTATACCAAGGAGTCCTTTACAAGATAACTATGAATCTTCTAAAAAATAAGCTTAGTATGCATAACTTTCCAATATTTAGAATATACACAAGATAACTAATACATATCTTTTAACACGTCTTTATCTCTTCTTCACACGTCTTTATCTTCATAGAGTCTTCAGTCTTTATCAGTAGTATAAATCCCTTCAACAGTGTTAAGTTTCTTTGCCAGTACAAATTAACACTAGCAGTACTAAACTTGTACTAGCAGTATTAACTCAATTAATACTGTTAGTTATAGTATGAGCAGTATTAATCTCTTGAACTAGAAGTACTAACATGTGAAGATTTATTCCCAGTATAATCTTCTAAAAATATCAACTAAATACAATCAATAATTAATGACTAATAAATGACATAACTATATTGACTAATGGACATAACCACAATGACATTCCAAGTACTACATAAAACCTAGATGATTCTTGAGTCATAGATAATGGTTTGATTGGGTGAAGCATTATGTAGAAACATCAAAGATGTTTCAAGGATGAGGTAGAGAAGGTGATGCAAGGGCGGAAGTAAGAAGAAAATCAATGTGAGCAAACATGAAATTCATCTCATCCCTAAGAGAAAGAATGAGATTTTGGTTATGAAAACAACAAAGACAATTTACCCCATGATAATTAAACATGTTGAAATAAACGGGATGACCCATGATAGGTGGTGGTGGTGAGGAGGTATTAAGAATGTGATCAAGAGGAGTGATTAGTGACAAAGAGAGAGTGATATCTAAGGAAGGATAACTGATGAATTCGGCATACGCTACCAGTGTCATCTCACTAATCATATAGATAGTACTAAGCGGCCAACCAATAAGACCACAATAAAAGGGTACGTTGAAGATGAGCGTGTTTTTCACGCCGGCTGAACTACGAGAGAAAAAGTAAACAACTGCAGATACGAAGAACCAAAGTGGATGAAGACTCTTAGGTTGAATGTGAGATATATGTGAGGAGCCATTGGTAACGGCAGCAGAAGAGCTATTGTAAATAAGGAGGGAAAGTGGATTCATCATCTTTTTGAGTTAAGTCCACAAAGAGTTTTCTAGGTGGGATGATGGTTAGTTTGATCTTCTTAAAGGGATTAGAAGGGGAGGCTTGGGTGGAAGCCATAGAAGTAGAAGTATGAAGAGAATTGTGGTAAAGATGATGAAGACAATAAGGGTAATAGGTATTTAATCAAAAAGAGGTTGATTAAAGAGGTAAGGCATGTGATAGTGAGTTTTGGATTCCAAAAGGTGTTTAAGAAAATACAGGAATATAGCTGGGGCTAGAGGAGATTAGTCAACTACACATAATTTGAGGGAAAATAGTGAATATTCTTATGACTCATGGGGGTGGTCCCTTAAATATATTGGGGCCCCGTATTTAAGGAGATCGTTTTTCTGGAGAAACAAATGTTCCTAGTTTATTCCAGAATCAAATCTGTGCAAAAAATGAAACCCTATGAATTCCCTTTTGCAGACAACTCATCTCAAGAATTTATTCAAAAACTATATAACTTTCCACTAATTTGAATTAATAGGGAGAAGCAAGAGCGGGCATAGAAAAAGAGATAACTAAGCAAGGCTTGCATAGCAATTTTTTAGCATAAAATACATACTGTCCCAAATATCATTCAAGCAAGTTTTAGGATGATAAAAATGAACGATCATCCAAGGCAAACAACGTTGCCAAAGCCATGTACTAAAGTTCTACCAAATAAATCATAAGTTTAAGTACTAAAGCATAATACCAAGAAATAAATATCAACAAGGCCAAATAAATATTAATCATAAATAAAATGTCTTAAGCAATTTTCCACATTCCTTACTTCTTCTTTCCCCTCAACAAGTTCTTGATGCCCTTTCCGATTGACCTTAGACCAGACTTGATGGTTTAAAATTTTGGTTTGGCGAGTGTAAAAGGCTTCCATGTTTGGGTCAATATGAGGTGGGTTTGAAAAGACTTGAGGAATATCATTAGACAAAGAATTAACAAAACGAGTGGGAGAAGGAGTGCTTGCACGAGAGGTACCTTTGTTATTTCCATCATTATCATCATCGATGTGATGAGAGGAGGATGGTTGACCGAAGGCGGACGACGATGTGGCATAAGTAGAAGGACGACCTCTCTTCGTGCCATAATCCTTGCCATAATCCTTACGAGTCTTTCGCTCTTGTTGAGCGGTAAGAGGATACATCGTACAAGATATAACTATCGTTTGACAATTCAGGATTTTTGGACATGACATGATTAAACAAGCGAGTTAATAACATACCGTATGGTAGAATTAACCAAGCTTGTTTAGTGACAAACTCCATTCATTTTGCAACGAAGAATGCGAGATTGTATCGCTCGGACCTGGCAATACAATAGAGCATATGATAAAGACACGCGGGGACATGATCCCGATTACCTCCTAGACAAAAAACATTTTCACGAATTATGTCGACCCATGTCTTCATAATTGTGACGAATTTACGAGTTAAGATTTGATTGTTTTCAACATCAATGACTTTATCATGACGGATACGAGTGACAACATCCTCCCGTTCAACTGGACATAAGTTTTGAGCATCAATCGGGGGAGGAGGATTTTGTTATGATATGACCAACACCGTGGGAAACACTAGACGTCCAAATTGGTCCAAGTGACCACTTGTCGAAGAACGAACAATCACCTTCGTAGGGAATACCAAGGATTTAACCGAATTCTTTGAGTGTCAAAGAAAAGAATTGGTTTTGGATGACAAACTCGACAAACATTTGACCTTCCAAATCGTACTTGACACGGTGTTGACTATAGAACTCTAGGATAAATCAAAGAATGATTTGCTCATTTATTTTGAGAAGACACTTAAACCCAATATGCTTAAACAT
This sequence comes from Tanacetum coccineum, assembly GCA_026074375.1. NCBI lineage: Eukaryota > Viridiplantae > Streptophyta > Magnoliopsida > Asterales > Asteraceae > Tanacetum > Tanacetum coccineum. The sequence continues at coordinate 20,615 of BQNB010028868.1, forward strand.
GGATTCAACATATAATAAGTCATCAAAGTCTTGATAAACTACCCGACCCACGTGAATATAACGGTTTTCAAAGAATTCAAAGGTATGTTTTAGTGGTGCGTTGTATTTGGTGGAAATTTTTGGAATATAGCTTCTAGTATTTTTGTGATCATCAGCAGTTTTGCGAGGCATTGTCACCTAAAAATTTATTCATAATTTTATTATTGTGAACTTGAATTCAACAATTTGTGCCTAGTGTGTGCCTATTTGCAACAAATGCGGAGTTGCGGCTAACTCGACTCTAAATAAAAACCTATGAGTTAACCCAAACGCTCCTTTATTTACTTTTGCTCATCCAAACATGTCAAAAATATATATTGGTTATATAGCTCGATTGATGTTCATGAGATCATTATGCATGAATGAAAAAACGTTTTTAGAATGTATTAACAATGCATTAAAACATTTTTATCATGTTCCTAACGTGAGAAATTTTTAGAATAAATTGGGGGTTTTATTCATGTTGAAAATTTTTCACCAAGCACAATCAATTATGCAAATCCTAAGTCTACGGGAGTCATATTAGTTATACATTGTGTTATTATATTCCTAATTGCACATAAACACAACAAAAATGAAAATCCCCAAATTTTGGTTTTGTGTTCAATCGAACCCTAGACTTAGATTAAGAAGAAAATTAATGAAATGACTTACAATTAATGATGTTTATGATGTTAGGATTGATTATTGATGTTGATTTCACATTTAATTTTAGTTTTAGTGATTGATTTTGAGTTTTTGGTGGGTTTTGTTCGTGTTCGTCGCAGGTCTGCAGAGAAGGTAGTGTTTGGTTTTGTGTTTTAAAAAAATGATATAGCAGACATATTTTGCCTGCCTGGTGGCAGTCCCATATCGATATGGGGGCCGTTAGGGGGCCGCCCTATTTATAGGGGCCGCCTCCAGTGGAGGGTTTTGGACCAAAATTTAGGAAGGAGTGACGTTTTGATTTACATTTCGCCAATTAAAAACGCTTAAAACACCTTGGATGAAGTAATTAAGTTGTCATGATACGAAATGGAACAACAACTAGAGTCGAGAATAGAAGAAAAGAAGAGAACGATTTAAGGAATGTGTTCCATCATTCCTAAACCAAGACGAAGATAATTAAACGATTAACGTTTAAGAGGTTTATGAGGATGTCGGTGATATTATCTTTAGACAAGACTTTTTTGATGGAGATATGTCCTTTTTGGACATTGTCTCAAAGGAAATGGTGACGAATTTCGATGTGTTTAGTTCATGAGTGTTGCATCGGGTTTTTGCTAAGGTTAATCGCGCCTTTGTTGTCGCACATGATCGGGACGTCGTCGAGTCAAATGTCGTAGTCGATAAGAGCTTGTTTCATCCATCGTGCTTGTTGACATGCCTTTCCGGCACTTACATATTCGGTTTTGGTCATGAATATGGAAAGAGCAGTTTGTTTCTTCGAGAACCACGATGTTAGACAACATCCTACGAACGTACAAATACCGCTAGTGCTTTTTCGGTGCACATAATCTCCCGCATGATCAGATTCGGTATATACTATGGTTTCTATGCCGGTTCCCTTAGGATACCATAATCCTAAGTCGAAGTCCTCAATGAAATGAAAGATACGCTAAACACTCAAGATGAAGAGGTTTGGAATCCTCTTGGAAGCGTGCACAAAGGCAGACACTAAACATGATATCGGGAATACTTGCTGTTAGGTAAAGTAAACTACCTCTCATGCCTCGATACTTGGTACTATCTACCGAATCACATTCTTTATCTTTCTTGAGTTTTGTATCCGAGAACATGGGTGTATTTTTCCATTGGTTTTAGATTCTTCTAAGCAAATTTCTTAAGCATTTCTTTAATATATTTAGATTGATTAAAGAAGATACCATCTTAAACTAACCCTTGATGTAGGTTAAGAATTTGCAATAAATTTGATCCATGGATCCGCTAGAGTTAAGATACAATGGGATGTAAGTGTCATTGGAGTGAAATGAGTTTAAGGGTAGCAAGGTTTCACTTGGGATGATGCAAGCTCGCCTCTTTGGTTTAACAATTAAAGTTTAGTAAAAGTCTCATCTAATGGAATGAATGGCTTAGAGTGTCCACCTTTTTGTTTCGCCAAAAGAGGAGAAGAGGTGTAAACAAGCAACTTATACATTTTAATATGAGTTATAGTTTGCATATTTTGGCATCATTAAAAAGGGGGAGATTGTTGGTAGAAATATTACGATATTTAATCTATATATTCTCTTCATATTTTGATGATGACAAACATGTTATTTATAACACATAACGTAAAGTGCTTAAGTTACTTGTGATCACAAATCATCAATGCATCCATACGACAACATCTCTCGACGTCTTAAGTCGGCTTCAACAAAGTTTGCACTCGACGTAAATTACTTAAGGTATGAATAAATAAATGTTTAATTTATTTTATGATCAAAGGATTTTTTATAAAAATATCACAAACATTTTTATAACTTTTACAAAACATTTTTAGATTTAAAAGAAATGTTTTATTCAAAATAAATATTTTGAATTCAAATTTTCTACCTAAAAACGGCTAGAAATGTTCCAGAAAACACCTCCCCCAGAAAAGACAAAAAAGGGAGGGTCCAGGCTGGGCGGCCCCATCCCCTTAATTATTAAGGGGACCGGCACCCTAATTAAGGGGACCGGCCAGACAAAAATTCCCCCCATATTGCCTATAAATACTGGACTATTCCCCATTAATTTTCTCACCTTTTGCACACACTTTCTTTCTGTTCTAAATCAGTTTACACTTTCCTTTCATTCCTTTGATCATTTAATCTTAAGCATTTGTTTCCAAGTGATTCAAGTTTATTCCTCTAAGTGCAAAAGAAGAACTTTCGTTATCATTAAGATACGAAGTTATGTAGTTTAGTTAGTGCATTCGTGACATGTCTTACATTCACAATGTAAGATCAAGTCCATGTATTCTAAACTTGTGTAATAGTTAGATCGTGGTGATCATGGTGTGTATAGTTGTTAGATCGTGGTGATCATAGGAAGTTTAGATAGATCGGGGTGATCTTGTTAGTGTCTAGGTGAAGTGTAGTGAAGTTGTAAAGTGAAGAGAAGTTGTGAAGTGAAGTGAAGTTGTGAAACAAAGTAAAGTAGTAAAGTGAAGTGAAGTTGTGCAGCGAAGTGAAGTTGTGTCGTGAAGTGAAGTTGTGAGGTTAGTATTTTAGTCCTCAAAATACATAAGTTGTGATAGATTGGTTCTAGCTAGGATTAGAACTCGACATTTAGCTTAGTGTCGGAAATCGGTGTAAGCTTAGTTGGCATGGGTTTCTCTGCCTAAAGGGCGCTTGTTGACTAGTGAAGTAACTCTCGGTTGGTGACTCGGGGAGTGGGACTTGGGCAAAGAGGTGCCTTCATGACCGAACCACTATAATCATCGGCGTCCAGTTTTCACTTTCTTTTTACTTTCGCATTACATCTTTATTTACCTTATCGCTTTACATTTATATTTGCATTAGATCTATATGTGTGTTGATTGTTGCTTATATTGTTTGGATGTTGATTGTGTCATGGATAGAAGTTAACATTATGATTGTGTTTATATTGCTATGACATGTTCTAGTGGATATAGATGTATTATTCACACTTATCATATTGCATCTAACTTGATGGATAATTTGATACGAAATATTTTAAGTTTTAAATGGAAACGTATTCACCCCCCTCTATGATTTCCACAATTGGTATCAGAGCCACGTCGCTCTAATTTTCAAAACAAATGGTTTTAAAAATTGAGTACGATCCATGTATCAAATTACCCATGAAGGGGGATTAAATATGAAAAGTATTTTGTTGCTTAACTTGTATTAGTTTTGTTGTTAAATACACTTAGTATACTAGCTCGAAGTAAAAATGATGCTTAAAATAAGTGTTATATGTTCAGTATCAAGTTCAGAAAGTTGTACACCTTTCTGCAAAGTCAGTAAACAATTTTGTACAAAAAAATGGAAAATTTGAGTGTCAGATGGCCGGCCCCCTTAAAGTGTATGGCCGGTCCCCTTAATTCCTGGCCGGCCCCCTTATATTTAAGGGGACCACCTGTCTGATTCGGCAGATTTTCGGAAACTTTGAAAATTCATATAAAATTAACCGTAAGTCCGTAGAAGTCGTGCCACCCGCCATTTTGAAGATAATTGAGTCTACTTTCATATAAAAATACTTCCAAGTATTTATTTCAAACTTAAATAAGTCAGAAAGGCAAAATACTACTTATTGTCCAAAACGTTGAGTCTCGGTTTAACGTAAAACTTGTATTTTATCTTTTCCTTTCGAGTCGGACATTTCTAGTTGGTATCTTTGAAAAATGGTATAGTTAACTTTTCAAAAATATTAAAATTGGTTAATTTTTGAAATGGGGAGGAAACTAATTCGTTTTCAAACAAAACCGAGCTAAGTATACATTGTTGTATCTAATACACAAAACGACGACAAGTACTCTTATGTGTTATGCTATGTGATTATGTGCACTTCTTTGTGTCTTAAGTTTGTTAATAGAAATTATTAAATGATCGTTGCTATTTGTAATTGAGCTAATTGAATATCTAAGCACATGTGCCATGTACACTATTCGTTTGTAGCTAGTTTTTCGGATTATGCCTAACTAGAACTTATGCTAGATTTCTTGTACTAAGTTGCGAAATTGTATTTGCATTGCATATAGGCATAGATCACATAATTTACAAATATTACATTAACATCTTGTAAATCTTTTCAAGTTTGGGAATATACTTAGGATAAGAGTTCAATGAATTGTCAAGTTTATTGTTAAATGTGTTTAAACTAGTCACCTTAATATTAATAAAAAATCTCAACGATTTAATCTATTTTACAAACAACAGGTTTAAACTATTTTCAATATCTTGCTAGTTTCGACCGTAGGCTTGGTTAATCAAAAGAAAGATTGTTTAATACATTTGTAACTAAGGAAAGTAAATGCTTGTGATTGCATGGTTTAACATACACTAATAATTATTTTTTTAATTACATATTGTATTTTACCTTAAGACGTGTGTTGTATAAAAATGGTTAGAAATCTTTTATATACTCATAAAAATGTCAAAAAAAATATGTATATTATTATAATAACAAATTGTTTTTCGCAAAGTAAATTTACGACAATCTTGGATTTAAAATCAATTTCATTATTCATTCAACCTCACCTTACAATAATCTTAGATTAATGGAACACACTATTTAAATATTTATCTATTTTCTTTTAAATGAGTGTTTGTGAGGGTCAAGAAATATTTCAAGAATATATCAATTCATTATTCAAATTATGATTGATATCTTTATTGAATCTAATTGACATGTTTTCGTGTACAGACATGAAATCGGATTTTTATTTGTTTAGTTTTAAGATTATATCAAAATATAACGAAAGATTTCATCTTGGATCAACATAACTCAATCACACTTAATTGATATGAAAATAATTACACCATTTTCTTGATGCAAAAAAGAATTGTTTTCATGCGATTACATTAAAATTATCATGTTTTGTATGATTCGTCATTTTACATGATTGCATGTTAATTGTACACTTGCCACTATATTAGCTTGATATGACAATTATCGTTTAAATGCCATAGAGACTTACCACATTTAATCTAGTTGATTATTGTGTCGATGCATGCTTAGATAAACTTATATGCCTATATCTATATGTATTATGCATCTCAGTATATATTTTGTCACACTAGAAAAAAAAATTCGCATCCGTGTCACAAATCTAAAAAGTCAAAAAGAGGTCATAAAATGGTCTAGATATCTCATAGAGGTCTTCACCACACATTCCTTAATCATCAATCTCGCCTTATTCCAATATACACTTCTGTCTAGGAAGGTTAGATACTTATCTAACCACTCCTCAAGTAGGTTTGACAAACTTAAAATATTTCATCCGAAATATTCAAGTATCTTTAACTTGCGATCGCAAATGTGAAAGGTCATATTCGAAAATTCATATTCAAGCCTTTTAACAACATATGTTAAAATGCTCTTCCTAAAGCTAAAAGCTTACATCAACCTTCGTGTGACAAAGGTCTTACGAGTAACTACATAAGTGATTCGTAGCCTTTTTAATATACACACCTTAAGACTAAGTACTTTCACTTTCGTTAGTCCTTTTCATCCCCTTAGGAATGTCACGATGGTTTATCGCCTCCCATTAATGCTCTTCTCATACACAATATAGGATCGAACATTATCCATCGATCTTATGATAGAAAACCCATCAAAATTCGTCTTCATTTCCTTCACGATAATGTCAAAGGAAATATCTTCATCGAAAAAGTTTCATCGAAAGACAACATCGTCGGCATCTTCACCAAACCACTCAAACGTGAACCTTTTTAAGTCTAGGTCTAGGAATGATGAAACAAATCTCATAAACGTGTCATTCTCATTTTAATAGTCTTGTTACTATTAAATACATTCCGATAAATCTCGACAACTTAATCATTTCATCCGAATGTTTTTAAGCATTTTTAATTCGGGAAAATTCAAATTAAAATGTCACTCATTGTTCATGTCTAAGTCGTTTCACAAAAACCTTAATCACGCCTCTATTATTATATAGATGGTTAACATCTTCCGTCCACATTTCCGCTACCACCTTTAAGATAACCTCGTACCTCGTCGTGTGATTGTTCTATGAACATTCGCAACACTCGAGAAGAGCTACATAACTTCGCGGATGAAGTTCATCGTATGCTAACCGTCATCCGTCATGACATTGTCATGCTCATCACTTCCGTCGTTATTTCTCTTCATTTATTCTTTTTATAATTTATGTTTGGATAAGCACGAATTAAAAGGGAAGGGAAAATACACCTGTTCACAATATATCCATTTAAACCCAAATACTTACCAGAACTCACTATGTTTTTTCTTGTTCTCGAAACCAACAATGTAAAACCAAGTCATCCTTACCACTACCAATCTCGAGTCATCCACCTAGTCATCTTCACAAGAAGATACACCATGTAACCATTCCCTACAAGTGAATTTCACCATGAAATGCGTCTCATCTTCATTTCTCGACACTCATAAGCATGTGTGCCTATGTTGTCGAAAGTTAAGTAAATTTCATAATGAAATGTGTATCATCCCATATCCTGACACTCATAAGCATGTGTGCCTATGTTGTCAAAAGCAAGTGAATTTCATAATGAAATGTGTCTCATCCTCATATCCCGACACTCATAATTATGTGTGCCTGTGTTGTCAAAAGTCAAGTGAATTTCATAATGAAATACGTCTCATCTAATCATTTCCACTTTTTAGCAAGTGAAGAACACAAAGAGGATATTCAATCTTTAAGTGTTGTTGAGTCATCACAATGTCGTGTCTTTCATTTTTCATCCAATCATTTCCACTTTTTAGCAAAGTGAAGAACACAAAGAAGACATTCAATCTTCAAGTGTTGTTAAGTCATCACAATGTCAAGTCTTTCACTTCTCTTACACCATTTTTGTATTTTCACCTTTGTCCGTCAACATTAACAACCAACAAAACACCCAACAAACCTATTGTCAACACCTTCCCTTTCCATTCACGCTCATCCTTCTTTGTTTATGTTCCCTCCTCAAATCATCCTTATCATCAACATTTAGTTTGATCTAAAGTCTTACGATAATGTTCATCCTTAAACACTTCAAACATGAAAAGCATATATAATGCTTAACAAAGAAACCTTGAGGATTTAGGAATCTCTCAATACAACCCTTAGTCTATTCAAATCCATATCATCATCTTGGTTAGATGACGATACCATAAGGAACATGTCAATCAAAATACGTTCATACTCCTTATCCAAATGACATCTTAGAAGATATCATTCTCATAATAATAGTGTGTCAATCAATAAACAAATTTTGTTCTCGTTTATTAAAGTCGGTATTATACCGAAGGGTGTTGGTCAAGTCTTAGTCCTTAAGCATGTGTCGGTCGAACTTTATCATCGGTTCCTAAACATTCTCGTGTCTTAAGTATACGTCATGATTCCTTTTATCATGGATTTAGGTTGTTGTTATTAAAACAACGAGTGCATGTGTCTAGGTTTTAAATTTATTTTAAATGTCATAGTTTAGAGTGCATTATCTAAGACATACAGGTCTTGTTCCTATTAGTGTATGGCTTTATATTTATATACTATATTTAGTTATCATTGTTGGTATATATATGTGTACTTTTCTACTAATTTTTTTTTGTAGCACACTTTCGTAGATTGATTCCTGGTTCCTAAACAAGGGGAAGCAATAAACAAGGGGGAGTTGCAACAGTTATGACACATCCTACGCTTTCTTTGATATGTGTATTCCAACCCTTTAATATCGCTCCTATATATATTATGTTGCACGAAACTAACCCTTGATGTAGGTTAAGAGTTTGCAACAAATTTGATCCATGGATCCGCTAGAGTCTATATACATGGAATGCAAGTGTCATAGGAGTGCAATGAGCTAAGGGGTTCTCGAGTGTCAAAGTAGATATCTTGGGATGATTAAACGGGGTTGATAGGAGCAAGACTTCACTGGGATGATGCAAGCTCGCCTCTTTGGTTCAACGATTGAAGTTTAGTAAAAGTCTCATCTAATGGAATGAATGGCTTGGAGTGTCCACCTTTTTGTTTCGACAAAAAGGGGAGAAGAAGTGTAAACAAGTAACTTATACATTTTACTATGAGTTATAGTTTACATATTTTGTCATCATCAAAAAGGGGGAGATTGTTGGTAGAAATATTACGATATTTAATCTATACATTCTCTTCATGTTTTGGTGATGACAAACATGTAAACTATAACACATAACGTAAAGTGCTTAAGTTACTCGTGATCACAAATCATCAATGCATTCATACGACAACATCTTAAATGAATAAATAAATGCTTAATTTATTTTATAATCAAAGGAATTTTTAGTTAACCTCACATTTTTTTATAAAAATGTCATAAACATTTTTATATCTTTTACAAAAACATTTTTGGATTTAAAAGAAATGTTTTATTCAAATAAATATTTTTAATTCAAATTTTCTACCCAAAAACGGCTAGAAATGTTCCAGAAAACACCTCCCCCAGAAAAGACAAAAAAGGGAGCATCTGGGCTGGGCGGCCCCCTTAATCACCACCTATTACGGTCGGCCCCCTTAATTATTAAGGGACGACCCTATTTAAGGGATCCGCCTAGACAATTATCCAGCTAGGTGGCCTATAAATAATGGACTTATTCACAATGATTTTTTACCTTTTGCACACCACTTTCTTTTTGTTCTAAAATCAGTTTATACTCTGCCACAATCCTTTGATCATTTAATATTAAGCATTTTTTTTTTTGTTTCTAAGTGATTCAGCTTATTATCCAAGTGCAGTTGAAAGAACTTTCTTTATCATTAAGATACAATGTTTGTAGGCTTGTTGAGTGCTTCATGACATGTCTTACATTCACAATGTATAGATCGAGTCTATGTATTTAAAACTTGTGTAATAGTTAGATCGCGGTGATCATGGTGTGTATAGTTGTTAGATCATGGTGATCATAGGAAGTTTAGATAGACCAGGGTGATCTTGTTAGTGTCTAGGTGATGTGTAGTGAAGTTGTGAGGTGAAAAGAAGTTGTGAAGTGAAGTGAAGTTGTAAAACAAAGTGAAGTAGTAAAGTGAAGTGAAGTTGTGTCGTGAAGTGAAGTTGTGTGGTGAAGTAAAGTTATGCCGTGAAGTAAAGTTGTGTGGTTAGTATTTTAGTCCTCAAAGTACATAAGTTATGATAGATTGGTTCTAGCTAGGATTAGAACTCAACATTTGGCTTAGTGTCGGAAATCGGTGTAAGCTTAGTTGTGCATGGTTTTCTCCGCCTAAAGGGAGCTTGTTAACTAGTAAAGTAACTCTCGAGTTGGGTACTCGGGGAGTAGACTAGGGCAAAGAGGTGCTTCATGACCGAACCGCTATAAATCATCGCGTCCAGTTTTCACTTTCTTTTACTTTTCGCATTACATCTTTATTTACCTTATCGCTTTACATTTATATTTGCATTAGATCTATATGTGTGTTGATTGTTGCACTTAGATTATTTAGAATGCTTATTGTGTCATGGATAGTAGTTAACATTTTGATGTGTGTTTATATTGTTATGACATGTTCTAGTGGATATAGATGTATTATTCACACTTATCATATTGCATCTAACTTGATGGATAATTTGATATGAAATATTTTAAGTTTTAAATGGAAACATATTCACCCCCCTCTACGATTACCACACTATCCTTGATACTCGACTGAAGGGGGCAATTCATATTTATAGCTCTAACTCTCTTAGGCTTTACTCTTTCCTTCCTACTTAGGGCATCCTCCACCACATTTGCCTTACCAGGATGGTAGCGAATCTCACAGTCTTACTCTACTAAAAACTTATCTGCGCGCTGGACGATAGTTAACTCTTTTTTACTAAAGACATGTTGAAGACTCTTATGATCCGTATAGATGACACTATTTGTCCTATACATATAATGTCTCCAAATCTTAAGGGCAAACACAACTGCTCCCAACTCCAAATCATGGGTCGTATAATTCTTTTCATGAATTTTCAACTACCTAGGCGCATATGCTATCACTTTACCTCTCTGCATCAACACGTAACCTAGTCTGAACCCGGACGCATCACAATATACCACAAAATCTTCTGGTCCATCGGGGAGAGCTAGAACAGGCACATTACACAACTTGTCCTTCAAAGTTTGAAATGCCAATTCTTGTTCCTCACCCCAATCAAAAGCCTTACATTTCTGAGTTAAGATAGTAAGAGACTTAGCTATCTTAGAAAAGTTCTCAATGAACCTACAGTAATATCCAACCAATCCTAAGAATGAACAAACATTAGACGAAGGTCTAGGGGCTTTCCAATTCTTAACAGCTTCAATCTTACTAGGGTCTACATGAAACCCATTACCATTTATCACATGCCAAAGAAACTACACTTCTCTTAGCCAGAATTCACACTTAGAAAACTTAGCATATAGTTTCTCCTTCCTGAGCAGTTCCAAGACTAACCTTAAGTGCTCTACATGCTCATCTCGAGTCTTAGAGTAGATTAGGATATCGTCTATAAACATTATCACAAACTTATCAAGATAAGGTCTACAAACTCTGTTCATCAAATCCATGAATACCGCTGGTGCGTTAGTCAGACCAAAGGGCATTACTGTGAACTCAAAATGTCCATAACGAGTTCTAAACGCAGTCTTTGGAATGTCATCCTCATGCACTCTCAGCTGATGGTATCCAGACCTAAGATCTATCTTTGAGAAAAACTGCGACCCTTGCAGTTGGTCAAATAGATCATCATCGTAGGTAGGAAATAATGATTCTTATAAGTCAACTTGTTCAATTCTCTATAGTCAATACACATCCTAAAAGTACCATCCTTCTTTTTCACAAACAACACTGGTGCTCCCTAAGGTGATGAGCTTGGTCGAATGAAACCTTTGTCTTGGAGTTCCTTGAGTTGTCCCGACAACTCCTCTAATTCAGAAGGTGCCAAGCGATAGGAAGACTTTGCAATTGGTACAGCTCCAGGGATTAACTCGATCCAGAACTCAATTTCTCGGAGAGGTGGTAATCCTGGTAAATCATCCAAAAACACCTCAGGAAAATCTCTAACCACAATAATCTCTTCTTGTTTTTTATCACTAGCCTTAACACTCATTAAAAGTCTTGCTTTCTCTTCCGGACTCTCTCCTAATACTCTAACCACATTGCCATTCGGTAGTGGTATCCTCACTACTTTCTCATGACAAATTATTTCAGCCTTATGATTAGACAACCAATCCATACCTATAATCACATCAAAACTCCCATGCCCAAAAGGTATTAAATCGATGTCAAAGACATGACCCTCGATTTCATTTTGAATAACCCTCCCCCCCCCCCCCCCCCATTAATAACCTTTTCAATCTTACTTTTGGCCCGCCTAGCTTTCTTAAATTATCATATCTAAAACCTAATTCACTGGGTTGTATGCCTAACAGAGGTATAAAATTAGTGGAAACAAAACTATAGTCGGCACCAGAGTCAAATAAGGTAGTGGCAAAATGATTATTCAAAGTAAAAGTACCCGTCACAATGTTCGAATCCTAGCAGGCTTCCTTTGCTCCCAACATGAATGGCCTACCCCTAGCTTGGTTTCCACGACCCTGACCCCCGTTATTAGCAACAACTTGGTTTGGACAGTTTCCTCTCGGTCATTGTGCTCTATTTGATCTAGGATATGCCGGTTTGAGATGGTCGGTACTTCCACATTCATAGCATGATCCACGAGCAGGTACTGGGTTCTTTACATTTACCAGGCTATACATTTTAGGCACAACTCTATTAATCCATGCAAGATGACCCGGGGGTTACAATTGAAGCATGTGCGACAAGGCCCTTCGGGTGCATGAAAGATGGTTCAGGTAGTTACACATTGGGCCAAGACCCCGTTCTCTTCTTCCTACAGGGTTTGTGGTTGTGCAAAATCATTCCAGTATAGGTCCTCTCTATTATCAACCCTACCATTCTTATCCTTGCTAGGTTCCCCTACATTTCCTCTTTTCTCAACCTTCTTAATTGATCCATTCCTAACAGCCTCATCGGTTAGTGCACCAGAAATTTGCACAGCCTTCTATATAGTCTTTGGCTCCGTTGCAGCCAACATCCTACGGATTTGTAGAGCAAGGCCATACAAATACCTCTCAATCATCCTACTCCAAGGAGTTACCAAATGTGGAACTAACCTAGCCAACTCATAAAACCTATCAGTATACGCAGCATGGCCAGCCCTGACCATGGCGTGATTCCACAACTCAGATTCCAGCTTTTGCATCACATGACTAGGACAAAACTCTTGTATCATCATAAACTTAAAGTCATTCCATGACATACTAACAACAACTTCTCGGCTTAGCGTGCGGATCTGAGAGTTCCACCACGTTAAAGCCCCCATAAATGAACCAGCAGTGTATTTCACTTTTTGGTCGATACTACAACCACTTATATCATGCACAGACTCTATTTTCTTAATCCAATGAGTGAGAACTACAACACCTCCCTTACCATCATATTCATTAGGGTTACAAGCTAAGAACTCCTTATATGAACAACCTACCCGGTTGCCATTTACTATCACATTCCTAACGTTCTCCTGAACGTTCTCATTAACCACATTACCATTCTGATTTCCAACATTTCCTCGGTTACTAACCTGAGCCAACATGGCGGGTAAGAGGTTCTGCATTTGTTAGGTAATGATCGTTGAGAAGTCGGGTGCTCTCCTATTGGCTCCCTCTACATTCCTATTGACTCCCTCTACACCCCATTAGCTCCCATACCTTGGTCATTTCCTTGACCATTCAATTCATTAACACGCTCATCATTATCTTCCCTAGGTCTTCTACCCCTTCCACATCTACCTACGCGTACACCCGTTCTCCCTCCTAGTGATTCGGCAGCAGGCCAGCCAGCACTTCGGGTCCCCATGTTTGGCCGAATTATCTATACGAGGGAGAACATGGACAACGTTAGGTAAGTGGGAAGACTAATATATATATAGAATATCTTACTATATATACCGATATACACATAACACCAACCTACGGTGTCAACATCGATTTGTGTGAACAACATTACTAAATATGAGTGAGTTGTGACACGCTTATAATTACGTTGGCCACCGTACTTATATTCGCATCCTTTCTCAGTCATATTTAATTTTGAGCTCACACATTTCAATGACTGACATAACTAAAGCACTAAACCGTGAACACACAAAAGCACACAAAAGCGGAACACCAGGCACATAGATCTTATACGCAACTAGATGAAGGATCTTAGGTTATAGTCTAGGCCAATCCACCTAGTTCTCTATAACCTTGGCTCCGATTACCAATCTGTCACACCCCGACAAAGGTAGAAACTCAGGAATGCAACATAATGATCAATCATAACACAAGATACAAAATAGAGAAAACTACATTGCATAAACTCCAAGTGAAATGAAGATCATCAACCTCGAACAACCTCGAGTGATGTCCCAAATCACAACTAAAATCTACAATCTCTTACAACTATTCATATGCCCACACATGGGACCATAATACAAACTTAATCCAAAACATTCAAATACTAGAATCAAACAACAAGCAAGCAAGACTTCAAACGAAATTCCACATGGGATACTTCTAAGTTTGCTATCACAATCACCAAACTACTCTTTTTTCACTTCACCTGAAAATGATACTCGAAAACGTCAACAATAATGTTGGTGAGCTCGTAGGTTTGACCTTAAAACCAAAAGCTGTGCCAATATTTTAACAGTGGACAATAGTGCTATATGACAGTGAATATATGCTAACAATCCAAGGCATAGCATCCCCACTAGTCAATCACAATATGTCACTTACACACCTAAAGGGCCTACCAGCTGGAGCACTAATATTAGGGGAGGACCTCACACAAACTTGGGTAGGCGTACCCATCTGCTCCCATAATCACACAAATACTGGGTAGGCGTACCCATCCGATCCAATAATCTCACAACACTGGATAGGTGTACCCATCCGATCCAATAATCATGCATAATATTCACATACCAGTAATAAGCACATATCTTGTCCCAAAAACAAAACCACATTTCGCACAGTTCAATTCAAAACATTTCAAAACACATTTGAGTATCATTTTCCCCCAACGGAAAAATAGTAAAAAATGGGGCTACGAGAACTCACCTTAAGCAAGTCTTTAGCAACCAAATCTCAATCACACAATCAAATGCAAAGATGCCCGCACATGACCTAGTCTAGTTAATGTCCCAATTTAATCATCCAAATCCAAACAATCTTCACGTTTGATGCATAGAGTTTAAACGCGTTGTACAATTACCCAAAATAATTTAGTGGTGTGATGGTTGACGACATATTTCCACAATCATATCAATCTCATTCCCCGATAATACATACTTACACTATTTAGAGAAAATAGATAAGTAATATAAATAAATATTTATAATTAATAATTATAAATATATTTCGACAAGTCTATTCGGTAAACCTTGGTCACTTCAAAATAATCATAATACGGTTAAAAATGAAACGTTTACTCATAATAAACACATTAGAGAAGTTTCGAGAAAAATTATATTTTTCTTCTTTTAGTGAATTTATTAAATAAATAAAATAATTAAATTATTATTTAAAATCAAAAATCATGTTTTTAGGAAAATTTCTAAGTATAAACTTTTTATGAAATTTCGACATGACCCGTACGTTTATACAACGTTTTCCATGGTCTCAAACCTCATTTTTAACAATTTTCACAAATTTGACACTTTTCGACAAAATTCCAAAATCTCAATCTTTAACCTTTACTAAAATATTTTTCCCAAAATATCGTTCAATATCACTTCGTAAATACATTTCCACTTTTAAAAGTCCGACAAAACTCTCATAACGACTTAATATCGCTTATACAAGGGTCCATTAGGACATTTATAAGTCCAAAATACTATCCAAGTCCAAAACCAAGGTCTATTTACATATATAAGCTCATACTAATATGTAGAAAATAATCCGGACCACAATAAGCCCCTCTATTAAGCCGTGAGTCCAATAGCTCAAAAATACGTATATTAAGCTTGAAAATAAGCTAATAAGCTACGTATCGCATTTGGTTACTACCATAAGCCTCAAAAATAATCCACAACATACGCCATATCACAAAAATAATCAAAATCACTTTCCTAGTGATTTTGGGAAACTATACGTGGCATATAAGCCCAAATAAGCCAATAAACGGCTTAAAAATAAGCCCAAATAAGCCATACAAGCTACAAAAACCCTCTTTTTCTTTCTTTTATTACATGAACCAAACACACCCTTTTCTTTCGTTTTGTTTCCAAAAATCGATTTTCACAACGATCAACTTGTACAACTAACATTTATGCATCAAAATAAACCCAAAAGGACAAACGAAATTTAAATTTGGAAACTTATACTAAAATATTCAAAAATGTATATTTTGACACGAACCGGACAACCCAAACGTTGTTTAAATGAATACCCAAACACTCGTATCAACCCGAAATATCACGTTCTTGATAAAAGATGGAAAATTTATGGGTTTTTGTTGGTGGTGAGGGGCGGACGAACCACAAGCACACACCAAGGTGTGTTTTTTTTAAATGAAAAATGAAGAGGATTATGGGATAATGGAGAGTGTAAGGCATCTTTATGTACCAATTCTAGACACATTAGCTAAAATTAAGCCATCTTGCTCCTTCCCTTGACTTCTTGACCGACTAGCATCCTATAGGGTGTCGGGTCTTTCTTTTTGTGTCTAAATCACTTAAATACTCGTAAAATTTTCTCCAAAGTTAATTAGCATTTTTATTCACTTTAAAAATACTTTTCCATTAACCTAGAGTATTCACACGACATATTTTTACTTTACACCCTTCAAAACTCATTTGGACATTAACGGACGTGTCAGACTCATTTTTCGGCATTTCTCAAAATTCACGGGTCAAACCACCCAGAATACAAATAACACAATAATTCCTTCCAAAAGGGATTATTAATCACAATAAACCTTAATTCGTCATAATTCTCATTAAAATCATCACCGTCAACACGATACAAAATCTGAATAAACTGACCAAAGTCAAATAGTCAAAGGACTATTAATGAAATATTCATAACGCAAAAAGGGCAGAGGTTACATTAGTTTAATTATTTGCTTGTATAATTGTGTATTTAATTGTTTGCGTATTTAATTGTTTTCTCAATACACTGTTCTGGTCGATAACTGAATACGGCGTATCCACTACCATCGGATAGGCTATCCATCCTTTTTGTTCCAATACAGTCGTTATTCATTCAAAAGAGTAATACAAAAGTTTTCTGTACCGTTATAGTATGGCCCGATCTATTATACGATTATGAGCTTAATGCTGAAGAGTATACATAGTCTAGCATAACATGGTCACGAACCATATCATACTAGACTGGGGGACATGTTGACCCTTAGTATGTCCCGACCCCTTTCTACGAATATGGGCCAATCCATTTTACTATCGCTTACTGGGCCAGCGGTCGTGGTCAACGGACCACGTCTGGGCGCGGTCGACTAGAACATAACGAAGCATGCGCTGTCGTTGACCAGGAGTCATACTTTGACTCTACTTATGACATTTAATGGATAATTTAATATGACTGTTACTTATCCATAATTAATAGACTGTTACTTATCCATAATTAAATATGGACCGTTACCTTTTGAGGTAATGTTAAAGGTGGCACCGCTTGAGGTTGTAGATGTTCCCTGTGCGGGGTAGTTCCCGCGCGTCTTGATGCGGATATATAATCCGTCAATCCGTCTTTTGGAGAGGACCTAAAATATGAATAAGATAGGCGCGACAAGATATTTCGGACGTACCGAAAGTATAAATAAGATAAGCGCGACGAGATGAGCGCGACATAATATGGCTAAAATCTTTTTATTTAAAAGAAACAATATTGGTAACATCTTGTTACCAATTTAAAAAAAAAGATATGTAATCTTTATTTCATGGAAAAAATAGTGGTAATATCTTGTTACCAATTTAAAAAGATATGTAAAATCTCTTTATATCCGGAGATATTTGGGAGAATCGCATGAAGTTTATTGTTTTGGTAAAACAATTTGTTACACCTAATAGAATGTGCAGTATGTAAAAGACAAAAATGTTTATGTTATTGATTTGTTGGGCGCGACATAATTTGTTGGGCGTACCAAAAATATATAAATAAGATGGGCGCGACATAATTTTTTGGGCGCAACATAATTTGTTGGTAATATATTAACACATTACACAGATGGCGTATTGTGAATTCGGATAATATATATCCGAATATTGTTGATTTGGTAAATCAGTTTTTCTTTTAAAGACGCATGACAAAATGCGTTAACCGAAAAGCAAAAATAATAAGAAAGGTTTTAGAGTTACCGACTTTTGGTTGATTTTTGCTTTTTGATAATATGAGAGCACGAAACATAGTTTATTCATGTCCCACGGATGGCGCCAATCTGTTGATACAAAAGTTGGATGTACCTAGATCAGGCCCGAATTAGGTATAATTCGGGTTGCTTGGCTCCGGCTCTTGCACCAAGTGAATCTTGATTGTGAGACCTGCGCACTAAGAGAGAAAGCACCGTTAGGCTTACCGTGGGATTGTCTCCCACGATTAGACTCCGGCGTGAGAGTAAGTAATCGGTTTATGGTTATAATCGGTGATTATTGGTATGGAGAGTGTTTAGGGTTCTTAGAGCGTAGAACATACCTGTGAATGGAAGACGAGGGTCTCCTTATATAGGGGTAAAACCCTAAGACCTTTCGTGTCCATAATTAATATAACCGATATACATTAATTACCTCATAAGTAACGGTCATATTAATTATGGGATAAGTAACAGTCATATTAATTATCTCATTAAATGGTCATAAGTAGAGTCAAAGTATGACTCCTTGGTTAACGACAGCGCATGCTGGCGCTATGTTCTAGCGACCCGCGGCCCAGACGTGGTCCGTGACCACGACCCGCTGGCCCAGTAGCGATAGTAAATGGATTGGCCCATATTCGTAGAAATGGGTCGGGACATACTATGGGTCAACAATATTTCTTAATAAACGAACATGAATAAGAAAATTCGTTCGTTTAAGTGATCATATTCGTTTATTTGTCTCGCTAAAATTAAATGAACGAACATGAATAAAACTTCATTCATGTTCGTCCGATTCATTTAGAGGCCTAGGTGTACTAGTTGGTGAACCTAACATATATTCGTATAGTGCTTGTCTCCCTGTTATTATTTGTACAATCAACTATAATATTATTTTCAAAGTCTGTATAAAGTTTTGTACTTGGTATTAATATATTGTTGGTGAATCAATCAGTTTCTTACAATAAATATAGTTTCATGTTCTCAAAGAGTACTACTATTGGTACCTCTGACTCATGAGAAAGTGCTAAAAAAACTATTAAAAAGGTACTAAAGATTTTTTGTGTCCCCCTGTTTACACTAGAACACAATCTTATATCAGTTTTTGGTTCGTATTTTTTGAGAGTTTCATAATTTTTGACTTATTAAACTTTATAATTTTTATTCCGCATTTGCAGTTTCACAATTTTATAATATAAACAAAATTATAAAAATAAAAAAAAAATAAAAAAAGAAGGGAAAAGCAGGGAGGTACAAATGACTTTTTAAGAAGGTATCTATAACCTACCCCATTCTAAAATGGCTCATGTTATACGTACCCCCTGAAACACGGTTTGTACCCCCTTCCCCCTCCCTCGTGTTTTTTGATTTTTTTTGATTTTATAATTTTGTATATGTTATAAAACTGTGACACGAAAAATACGGAATGAAAAATATAAAGTTTAACAGCTCAAAAGTATTAAACTGTCAAAAATTACGGAAGAGAAACTAATAAAAAAAACCGTGTTGCACTGTAAACCAGGGGACAAGAAAACATGTTTTGTACCTTTTTGGTACTTTTCTTGTACTTTTTAGTTGGTCAAGGGGTAGTAATAGTAGCATCCAAACTTATGTTATATGTACCCTCTAAAACACCGTTTGTACCCCCCCTTAATTTTTTGGCTTTTTTTTTATAATTTTGTATATGTTATAAAACTGTGACACGAAAAATACGGAACGAAAAATATAAAGTTTAACAGGTCAAAAGTATGAAACTGTCAAAAATTACGGAACAGAAACTGATAAAAAAACTGCGTTACACTGTAAAAATGGGGGTACAAAAGGAATTTTTGTACCTTTCTGGTACTTTTTGGCGGGCCAGAGGGGTACCAATAGTAGCACCCAAAATAGTACTCTCTCCGTCCCAAAATTATTGTCCCCCGACAAAAAACACACAGTTTAAGAATCATTACTGCATTTTCTCTCTTACTTTTTTGCAAAATGTCAGTTTTGCCCTTATGCAATTAATTAAATCTTTGAATGATGTTTGTAATTCTTAATATCATTAGGTGCAATATGGTAAACTTGCTACATTCTTTACAACTATATTTTGAAGGGGACAATAATTTTAAGACAATCCAAAATGAAAAGATTGACTATTAATTTGGGATGCAGAAAGAATTGTGTACCCGTTAATAGTGACTCAAAAATATTAATTAATCTCAGTCTTCTGAAGATCCAATGACAAAAAAAATATCTTATTTTTTTTCTTTTCTAGCATGCATGTGTCATTTTTATTTATGATTATAGATATACACATAATTCCAACATGGATGCCATATAGAATTGCAAAACTGCTAATTTGGTGTAACATGGTGTCTCAAATGTACAACTCACTATGCTATCATCTAAAAGCATAATGATATCTCTTGTCAAAATATAGTGCAATAATTAAAAGCAAAGGTACATACAACTCACTAAAAGCTAAACAATTAGTGTTGGTACAACTTACCCAAAATAGAAAGATAAAGTAACTAAAGTGGAGTGTTAGGTAACACTTTTTTTTACATCTTTGTGTGATGGTTCTTACCTTCTTTAACAAGTAAAGATGGCTACTTGTTTACCATAACAGATTTAGCTATTTGAAATAGGTTATCCATCAATACTTTGAAATTGATTTATGTTGTGCTATGTAATGGTAAAGTAATTTTCTATCATTTATATTTTATAAACAAACTGAACACCCCTTATCGCGACTCAAATGCTTGAATGTTCAATCAAACGACAAAGTAACAACGTTATAAAAGACGATGCTGTTAGGATCGCTAAGTGGCACAATATGCACCACATTGCATTCGATTTCATTCTAAAACCAACCGATGATAAACAAAGTTAGTAAACTTTGAAAGTCAAGTCAACATTCAAACATTCAAGTCAAGTCAAGACATTTATTAGTCAAGACATTTATTATTCATTAATTTGTATTAGGCCTAAGCTCATTGTAATCATTCCAGAATGTTCTCTTGTATCATATATATAGGATAGTTGTTATCAATAATAATGAAGGAATCAAATTAGCATTTCAATATGGTAATCAGAGCAAAAACCGATCATCTCTTAATTTCTCTCTAAAAAGTGGACCCTCTCCCTAAGTTCTCTCTATATCTCTCGACTACTGTAATCTCAAATCATCTCCGATTGTATTTCAATATGTTCACATGTACCCTAGCCCAATATGTGGCCTACAAGACTAATGTTGCTCAACAGTTTACACCACAAAAGCATTACAGATTGCCGCATTCCGGTCAAGGTATACTCGGTCCTGCTCCGGCTATTTATGCATCCCAACCTACTCATTTACCAAGTGCGTTTAGCACTATGCCGCTGCAAGACCCGACTTGGCACATGGATACAGGTGCCTCTTCTCATTTAAATTTTAATGCAAGTAATTTAAGTATCATTTTTTTAAAACGCTATTTTCATCTGTTCACGTTGGTGATGACAAGTCTATTCCCGTCACCAACACAGGCCATAGCATTATTCCTTCCCATCATCGCCCACTTCATCTTCATAATGTTCTTGTAACCCCCAATATAATTAAAAATCTCATTTCTGTTCGTCAGTTCACTAGGGACAATAATTGTACTATTGAATTTGACGCCTTTGGTTTTTCTGTGAAGGATTACTTGACTCGTCATATCCTCCTTCGATGTGACAGCTCGAGCGATCTCTATCCAGTTACCAAGCCATCAACTTCTCCTATTGCTTTTCTCTCGACAAGTGCCTCCACGTGGCATCAACGCCTCGGACATCCGGGTGGATTCAAGTGCTACGTTCGCTTGTCCCTCTAATTCGATTTAATTTCATGTAATAAAGAAAAATCTTCTACATATTTGTCACGCTTGCCATCTTGGTCAAACATGTGAAGCTTTCCCTTTCACATATTTCGATTCTATATGTCGAACATTGTTATTTTTGATATTATTCATATCTGATTAATGGACATCTCCCAATATTAGTTTTAGGTGGTTTTTAATATTATTCCTTATTTCTTGATCATTTTCTCTCATTTTCTATGATTTATCCTCTTCGTTCTAATCAGACTTGGTTTGATAAATTTTTGCATTTTCGCAACTATGTTAAAAATCAATTTAAATGTGAAATTAAAAACTTCCAATGTGATCATGGCGGTGAGTTTGATAATAACCGACTCCACACCCTTTTGCCAAAAATGGCATCCAATTTAGATTCTCTTGCCCAAAAACCTCTCAACAAAATGGCAAGGCGGAGCGAATGATACGAACAATTAATAATACCATTCGTACTGTTCTCTTTCAAGCACATCTCCCCCTACCTTGAGGTCCAAAGCCCTCAATATGTGCCACCTATCTCCTAAACCTTATTACCATCTACCGCAATCCATATAACGAATACCTTTATTGGTAAACTTGCAAACTTGCATTACATGACTTTTACTTAACGCAATGAGAATCAAAATTTTCTTACGGGGTGTCACACCTCATAAACTTGCCCCGCGTGCCACACCATGTATCTTTTTAGGTTATCCCGTCTATCATCGTGGTTTTTGTTGCCTTAACCTCGAGACAAACAAAATTATTCTCTCCCGACATGTCACCTTTGACGAAACACAATTCCCTTACAAATCTATGACACCTTCCTCGCTACCTTCTTACACCTTCCTCGATACTCAACGTTCACCCCTCCTCACTTCTCTTGCATCCAAACTTCCTAATCCTTCAACAAACGAGCATCCCAACTGCTCCACCAATTACCGATCCAACCCAAAGTCCTCCTTACACCGGCCCAAATTCACCTTGCCCCACCAACCAGCCTACTAGTCACGAACCAAACAACATTCAAACCCAAACCCAAAACAATCCGCTGCCACCACCCATATTCGATCCACCAAATTCATAAACCAATACCAACCCAGTTAATGAACCACCCCGCACTCATCCCATGATCACACGGTCTCAATCGGGTATTGTCAAACCCATCGAAAGTCTTTCTCTTTACACTTCATCTCTCTCTCCTATTCCTAAATCTTCGTTTATTGGTCTAAAAGACCCTAATTGGTGTAATTCTATGTATGATGAGTATAATGCGTTAGTTAAAAATGGTACTTGGATTCTTGTTCCAAGGCCGTCTGATGTTAACTTGGTTCGATCTATGTGGTTATTTAAGCATAAATTTTATGCTGATGGTACTTTGAGTCGTTATAAGGCTCGACTTGTTACTAACGGTAGTAATCAGCAACACGGTATTGACTTTGATAAGACATTTAGTCTAGTTGTTAAGCCGGCCACCTGTGTCTCGACAGTGGCCTATTCACCAACTTGATGTTAAGAATGTATTTCTTAATGGTGATTTATCTGAGATAGTGTATATGCATCAGCCCCCTGGTTTTGTTGACTCTCGTTATCCTAATCATGTATGTCTTTTGCAGAGGTCTTTGTATGGTTTGAAATAGGCACCTCGTGCTTGGTTCCAGCGGTTTGCAGGTTATGCCACTCGGGCTGGTTTTTCTCCTAGACGGTGTGATTCTTCATTGTTTATATATACAAAGGGTTCTCAGGTTTCTTATTTACTTATATATGTGGACGATATTATCCTCACAGCTTCTTCTCTAGTTCTACTTCAGCAAATTATAGACTCTTTGCATAAATAGTTTGATATGATCGATCTCGGGGCACTTAATTATTTTCTTGGCATCTCTGCTGTTCGTCATCCTACAGGGTTATTTTTATCTCAAAAAAAGTATGCTCGTCAGCTTCTTGAGCGAGCTCATATAGTTAATTGTAACCCGTCTCGGACACCAATTGACACTGACACCAAATTAGGTCCGGGCGACGTTCCTATTCAGGATCCTACTTTATACCGTAGTCTTGCAGGGGGGCTCCAGTATCTTACCTTTACTTGCCCAGATTTGTCCTATGCAGTGCAATAGGTTTGTCTCTATATGCATGATCCGAGGGAGCCGCACTTTGCTGCTCTCAAACGTATCCTGCGCTATGTTCAGGGCACCCTGGAGCTTGGTCTTCAGTTATATGCTTCCGCTACTACATCTTTAGTTGGGTACACTGATGCTGATTGGGCAGGTTGCCCTTCCACCCGCAGGTCTACTTCCGGTTATTGTGTGTTTCTAGGTGATAACCTTTTGTCGTGGTCTGCTAAACGACAACACACCATCTCTCGCTCTAGTGCTGAAGCGGAATACCGGGGTGTTGCTAATGTTGTTGCAGAAACTGCATGGATTCGTAATCTCCTTCGTGAGTTACACTCTCCTCTTTTGACAGCTACTCTGGTTTACTGTGATAACGTTAGTGCAGTTTATATGTCAGCCAACCCGGTTCAACACCAACGCACCAAACATATTGAGATTGATATACACTTTGTTCGTGATATGGTTAAAACTGGTCATGTTCGGGTTCTTCATGTTCCATCTCGTTTTCAGTATGCTGATATCTTCACCAAAGGTCTTCCCTCAGCTTTGTTTGAAGATTTTCGCTCCAGTTTGAGCGTACGGCCTCCTCCCGCTCCAACTGCGGGGGCGTATTAGTCAACATTGAAAGTCAAGTCAACATTCAAACATTCAAGTCAAGTCATGACATTTATTAGTCAAGATATTTATTATTTATTAATTTGTATTTGGCCTAAGCCCATGGTAATCATTCCAGAATGTTCTCTTGTATCTTATATATAGGATAGTTGTTATCAATAATAATCAGGGAAATCAATTAGCATTTCAATGGAGTTTTACCAATTCTAATATAACCATGTTTCAAGGATGTCTGCATATTTATAGTTGGTGTCATTTTCTATTACCAACGACAACATTGTCGCGTATACTTCAATACATATATATGAGCAACCAAACCAGACCATGACAGATTAACTCGGCCACAAACTCAAAGTAACAACTATTGATTAAACTCAATGATAAACATATTTTCTGAATATGGGAAAAAACAACGTTATAGTTAAACGCCAACATATCAAGGAACAAACAGTTTAATATGCAAATATGTTGGAGCATAACTAGTCATGGATTGGGTATCAATAAACATTTGGATCTCATTATTCTTGAGATATTTGTCAAAGACGATAAACCTGTAACTAAAACGTGCGACATAAATGGCCGATTGGGCTTTGATTAAAATCACAACGACGACGTATCTTAACCTGACTTCTAATTATGCCCTATAAGCCGAATACATAATACTCGGAAAATTGATACGGTAAGCTTTAACATATTTTTTTTTCACAGGTTGCCGTTACACCTCTAATTACTAATGATTAGACCATTAATAAAGCTACAAAAGTTATATACTGCCGTGATACGTTTTATTTATCAGCCGGATTATTTCAACAAACTCCTCTATTAGTATTTCCACTAAATACATCATATCTTCCTTAAGTGTCTTGTTATGTTTGAAGTCAACAATAATCATGGAAACCGAATGCTATTTTCAACATGTAATTGATGTAATGACCAATAATACACTACCACAAAAACAGGCTAATGCAACGAAAAGTTTGCAACGGTATATTTTCGTTGCAAATTTGCAACCATAATGCAACGAATTACCAACCGAATAGCATCGACAAAGAAAGTGATTGCAAATCCGTTGCAAAATATAAACTAATTTCTTTTATATATATTGTTATTTTTTCCGTTGCAAATAATACAAAATTGCAACGGAAATGCAACGAAAGACAAAAAAATAAGTCTAAAAGAAATTACAATTTATTTTCCGTTGCAATTCTGTTGCAAATTTTCATAATTGCAACGGAATAGCAACCGAACGATAAGAAAAAATAAAAATAAAAGAAAAGACAAAAAAAAAAAAAAATAAGTCTTCTAAAAAGAAAGAAATTAACTTTTATTTTCCTGTATTTTGACCCTCAAATGTTTTATAATTTAGCAACAGAACAAGCGATTGGTTCCCGAACCGGATTTAAGACCTGCTACTAATAGAAGGGAATTATCATTGGTATTCTGTTGCATGTATTTTGTTGCAACCTTTAATTTAGCAACGGAAATAAATTGCACGGAGAACAAAAACAAAATTCTAAGCGTAATTTGAAAGAAAAAGAAATTATAATTTATGTTCTGTTGCAATTCCGATGCAAATCTTCATACGGAATAGCAACCAAAAGGCAAAAGTGAAATGCGAAATAAGTATTACGAAGCTTGGGTAACACTTGAACATGAGATGTTCAATGGAGGAGTCGAGATGCTAACATATGAGTCGAGATGTTATTGTTATACATTAGATGGTCAACGGATGAGTCGAGATGCTATCGTTGTACATTAGATGGTCAACGGATGAGTCGAGATGCTATCGTTGTACATGAGATGTTCAACGGAGGAGTCGAGATGCTATCATTATACATTAGATGTTCAACGGATGAGTCGAGATGCTATCGTTGTACATGAGATGTTCAACGGAGGAGTCGAGATGCTATCATTATACATTAGATGTTCAACGGAAGAGTCGAGATGCTATCGTTGTACATGAGATGTTCAACGGAGGAGTCTAGATGTTATCGTTATGCATTAGATGTTCAACGGATGAGTCGAGATGCTATCGTTGTACATGAGATGTTCAACGGATGAGTCGAGATGCTATCGTTGTACATGAGATGTTCAACGGAGGAGTCGAGATGCTATCGTTGTACATGAGATGTTCAACGGATGAGTCGAGATGCTATCGTTGTACATGAGATGTTCAACGGAGGAGTCGAGATGCTATCGTTGTACATGAGATGTTCAACGGATGAGTCGAGATGCTATCGTTATACATTAGATGTTCAACGGAGGAGTCGAGATGCTATCGTTATACATTAGATGTTCAACGGATGAGTCGAGATGCTATCGTTGTACATGAGATGTTCAACGGATGAGTCGAGATGCTATCGTTATACATTAGATGTTCAACAGAGGAGTCGAGATGCTATCGTTATACATTAGATGTTCAACGGATGAGTCGAGATGCTATCGTTGTACATGAGATGTTCAACGGATGAGTCAAGATGCTATCGTTGTACATGAGATGTTCAACGGAGGAGTCAAGATGCTATCGTTGTACATGAGATGTTCAACGGATGAGTCGAGATGCTATCGTTGTACATGAGATGTTCAACGGAGGAGTCAAGATGCTATCGTTGTACATGAGATGTTCAACGGATGAGTCGAGATGGTATCGTTGTACATGAGATGTTCAACGGAGGAGTCTAGACGCTATCGTTATTCATTAGATGTTCAACGGATGAGTCGAGATGCTATCGTTGTACATGAGATGTTCAACGGAGGAGTCTAGATGCTATCGTTATGCATTAGATGTTCAACGGATGAGTTAAGATGCTATCGTTGTACATGAGATGTTCAACGGATGAGTCGAGATGCTATCGTTGTACATGAGATGTTCAACGGATGAGTCGAGATGCTATCGTTGTACATGAGATGTTCAATGGAGGATTCGAGATGCTATCATTGTACATGAGATGTTCAACGGATGAGTCGAGATGCTATCGTTGTACATGAGATGTTCAACGGAGGATCGTTATACATTAGATGTTCAACGGATGAGTCAAGATGCTATCGTTGTACATGATATGTTCAACGGATGAGTCGATATGTTATCGTTATACATTAGATGTTCAACGGATGAGTCGAGATGCTATCGTTGTACATGAGATGTTCAACAGATGAATTGAGATGTTATCGTTGTACATGAGATGTTCAACGGAGGAGTCAAGATGCTATCATTGTACATGAGATGTCCAACGGATGAGTCAAGATGTTATTTTTATACATTAGACGTTCAACGGATGAGTCGAGATGATATCGTTGTACATGAGATGTTCAATGGAGGAGTTGAGATGCTATCGTTGTTGTAACAATGAGAGTTCAACGGATGAGACGAAGAATGGTAACTTTGTACATGAGATGTTTCAACGTAGAGTCTAGACATCTATCCTGTTATTTTCGTTAGATTGTTCAACGCATGTGTCGAGATGCTTATCATTTTACAAGAGATGTTTTCAAACATAGGATCCTAGATGTTATCGTTTATGCTTAAGATTGTTTCAATGGATGACCAAGAACAGGTAAAGACGTAAAATCCAACTTCGCACTTTAAAGGAGATTAATTCCTGAGACCAAGCCAAGTACACGGAGGGTATCGAACACATTGAGCTACACCCCACCGGGAACAAATGGTGATGCCTCTACGATCCGACGACAACCCCAACCTATCTGATTGGGCTGTCAAAACTGGATGTTTATATGTTTTCCATGAACTCTTCGATCCGAAGAAGAAGAAAAATCCCAAATCAACAACATCTTTTAAAAAAAATAAAGAGCATTTCTAAAATTGTGGATTTCACCTTGACCCTTAAGTTGAAAATAGGAACAGAATCGCGACTGCGTTTATTGTTTTTCAAGAAAAAATTTTTTCCCTTTCGCGATCAAGCAGCTAGCTCAATTGGCCTTGAATTTGTAATAATAGGTTATTTGTCTACACCCACCTACGGGTTCCATATCCACTTGGGAGGATCTTACTATCGTTTCCTTACTCAATTCTTTCCACCGGAAAGAACTGCCAAACTCTGAAATGACATCGATGTTCTAACAACATCAAGATGAATATTTTTCTGAAGCATGGACTCGTGTCAAGGACTTACTTCAAAAAGTCTTCTATGACCATGTCAATCCCGCCACAAGGCGCGCCATCGATCAATCGGGCCCGGGTGGAAGCTACGCACAAAAAAACCCGAGGAATCTTGGGCACTTATAAAGGTGAACTCGTCCTATATGACAACGAAAGTTGGAATGACCCAAGAAAACAACAGCATACCTAATCCCGCCGGTGCAGGGTATGGGGAGGTAAAGTGTAGAGAGATACTACCCCTACCTTCATGATAAACCCGAAAGTAAAGAGACTCCTTTCAGGGTATGAGATGTGTATTTAGTTCAAGCCGAATATGCTTACATAGTGCGGTCCATTACCCCTCATCCTCAAACTTATGGTTAAAATAAGGCCGTGAATCTCACTTAGGGATACGTGATTTGATGTTTTTTTGTATAAATAAGCCCAAGTTGTGAGATGTGTATCTAACTTAAGCCGAATATGCTTACATAGTGTGATCCATAGTTCAACGGGGTTTTCACCATTTGCAATTGTTTAGAAAACCCCACCAAATCTAATGTATGAACCGCATCATGTACATAAATTTGTATCGCTTACTAAGTCTTTTGATTTGTAGTTCCTCACATAATATGTTCTGGACTATTTAACACATTCGGTATCTTAAATGTTCTATTTTTGGACAAAAACGAAGCGAGTTAACCCAACTGTATAGGTATTAAAAAAACTGTTTGGACCCATTACCCAACCCGTCCACTTTTCCTTCTTCTGTCGTTAAAATACTACTAAAAGAAACATAAGACGTATCGTACGATGATCATACCTAAAACTTTGAAGGAAGGGTATGTGTCATCTCTACAGGGCTGGACCTTGGGAAAGAAGGACCACTAATCCACGTTGGTGGTTGTATCTCCACATTAATAGGCCAAAGAATCATTCTGCACAATAATTTAAGAATAGTGATTATATCATTTGACAGAGATAATCTGTGCAATTATGTATATATAACATTATAGAATATCTATAACCCAAAAGTGATATCCAAATATCTTTATGAGCAATTCCAGTTAAGTAAAGACCATCTAATGCAAACAAAAGTTACTTGAGGATTGTTTCAATAATTTTATTCTCTCTTTCCAATCCCTTTGGTTGCTCTTGCACCTCCTCAAGAATCATTAATTTAACATGTTCAATTTAGTATATAATATAGAATAAAGAAAATTTTGGATCAATGTGTTGTAATTATCATTTGGACAGTTTGTTTTTGTTCTAAAGATAAGCTGACCAAATGAGCATAAACAAACACCATCTAAACTAACTCAACGTCCTATTATTTTTGTTAACCACCAATTTTATTCCACTCAATGACATGACAACACATATCATCATAAACACGACCAAAAAATATAATGCTCATAACACATACCGTAAAGTTGTAAAGAACATATCACCTCTGTTTCATCTAGAAGTCGCGAGAACACCTTAAAGTTCAATAACATTTGAAAAAAAGGGATATATCCGGCGTGGCTGCAAACTAAGGAAGCCTGGCCCGCCACGACTCAACGAATCACATCTTTTCTCAAATCCAACCAAAGACGCAAGTCACATAACAATGCATACTTTATGTTGTAATAGATTTTTCAATAGCTCCAAAGCTACACAAATAACACAATAAGCTGAAACATTATGTACGTCAAAAGTTGTAAGCATAAAAAGTTCTAATCAAGGTTACAGAAACAAAATAAGATACAGGCAATTCCAAACACTCCTTAATTCTAAAAATGCAATAATCATATAATTTTTTACAAATCCATATGCCTAACAATTTCAGATGCTTGGAAAACATATTGACTCGACCATTTCATTGCCATTACCCTTTTCATACAAACTAATTTCAACACTTTTTAAGCAATACCCACATCACATAATTATATAAATCTTATAAAAACTAAATCCTTTTAATGCTTCTAAATACGACATTTCTTCTTTAAAAAGGACCCACAATCACACAATACCTTTCACATCGTATAAAGAAGAAATGTACAACACTCAACCCCTTCTATAGCTAAATTTCTATATTATTTGTACATATAGATTTGAAAAAGAAAATTATATTTCCATACCCAGAAAAACACCAACAAAGTCGTCGGCTTTCTCAATTAGCTTCTAAATTTGAATATTGCAATAGCTGCATCTTTAGCTCATCTGCTTTCTGAAACAATCCCAAACACCCCAAAGTTCTTACCCTTCCCAACCAATCCAATTACTTTTGCCATAGCTGCAATTGGGTTTGTTGTACTTAACCCCACTGCCATAGCTGCAATTGCATGTCAACAAAAACCCATCTCACAATCCCATCAAAAAACACAAATTGACAGCAAAAAAGCCCTAATTTTTTGTAAGTAATTGTTGTAAATAATTAAGATGAAAAAAATCGCAAATACCTGTAGACATTCGTCAGCCATTTCATATTGTGTGTGATGTGAGAGAGGTGTGTGTTCATAAAGTTGAAAAACAGATTTGGTAGGATTATTGATTTTGATGAGTTTCATAGATGAGTCATGGGGGTATAAGGATTGTTGTGTTACACGTGTCCTCTTAAAAGACTCAGGCGGTAGGGGTATTTCGGAGAAGAACACGTAGCTTTTAGTTTGGTGGAAGAAGAAGATTAAAATAACCAACAAAACAACCAAGAACCACATCAATGAGTTGTGCACAGTAACAAGATTGAGGAGTAAAATAATGTGTTTAATATTAAATATATGGTACTGTTCATTTAATGAGTGGAGACAGTCCACATTTAGACTAGATAGTAATTTAAAAAAAATTAATTATTGTGTCTTCACATTTAAAGTTTCTATTTTTCTGGAGTGTACTTAAATTTCTAATGAATATATATCATTATTTACCCAATCCCGGTTTCCTCCTTCTAAAATTTTCATTTATCCCGCTTAAATTTTTCCCCAAAATCAAAATGATATTTCTCCCTCTATATCCTAATCCACATATCCTTTACTTACCAGTTATCACCTATAATCAATGGTTTGGTCATAGTCAAAATCACATCTTGCGCATCTCTAATGCCGCCGTTGGTCGCCGCTCCACCAAACCATTGCCATATGTTGCGCATCTCATATGTACCTACATCTCTTTAAAGTTTACTTACTTTTTTTTTTGTGGCGATTTGGGTGCGATTTGGGTCGTTTAGCTTTTGTAGTCTATAATTCGAGCATATTTATGTTTGTGTACACAAGGTGTTTGTTGAAATTGCCTAATTGAATTATGTTTTGAACGTGTTGGCTTCTTCCTTTTGTTATCAATTATATCTTATATTTGCTCAAATAAACTAATGCAATATAGATATGTTTGTTACCCCAAACTTTGTTAGGTGGTGTTGATTATGTTTTAATACAAAAATTTTGGATTAGAATTAGGGTGTTTGTATGACTGGTTTTTATATCTTATGTGCCTTACATAGATATCACTTTGAGCTTATGGAGTATGTGCGTTTGTGTATAAGGTTTAAGAGAGTATGGAGTGACTTAGTTTTGAATAAAATAAAGTGGGTAATTGTTTATCTTTTAGAACAAGGATTTTGAAGCCTCATGCGTTGCCGTGACATTGTGACTTTAATCTTGCTTAGCTAAAGCGATTTTGATATAATTTGAATACAAAAGATAACTCTTTATTGCTGCGAGAAGTTTTTATGTGTTGTGTTATCTTTTGAAGCTACCAAATAATTGATAGCAATATTCAAATGGAGTTGAGGTGATCAGTAAGTTAAAACTTTCAATTGATTCACTGTTTGAAGTTAGAAAGCTTAATGTGTTTAGTTAGAAAGCTTCATGTGCTTAAACTAATTCGAATAATGGATTATCTATTTTGTTAATACTCCTATTTAGTTTATGATTCATGTTCAAATACAAAAATGAAAATGATGATATCACAATTGAATAACAATCATAGATGTATGCCTAGAGTCATGGGAGGACGTTGAGTCACACCCACATAGCCAAGAAACATGGAATGAAGTTACTCCTGTGAAGAGAGGCAATACACATGAGGCGGGAAAATCATCTGATCTCATATTTGTGCTAACGGGAATACCTTCCACTCCCTACGTCGCTACGTCATATCCACCTGATGCGGTAAGTTTATCATTTCTATGCTCATATCAGTTCTACATGAATTAGAAGTAAAGTTAATTCCTTTTGTTATTAAAAGGTACAGTATCTGTTAAAATGGATAGAATTTGTGACTTGGCCTGTTTGGGTGGTCTGGAATATGCCGATTCTGCAACTATCAGTTGTTTGGATGGTATGCATTTTTTCGGGTTTTGCAACTGTTTGCAAATGGTGTCTGATGTGATTGTTCATCGGCTAAGGTTCTTAGTCCTAAATTGAGTTCGAATGTCTAAATGGTCTTCGGTGGCCCATGTTGCTTTTAGTATCTTATATTTAAAGTGGTGGGACTTGGGAGCATCCTGGTTTAATATTTATGTGTGGTCCAAAGGTCATGTTCATTTAGTGCTAGTTTTTTAGTGTACTCTGTAACAGTTGAGGGGTCAATGTATTAAGATTGGAGATGATGGTTAGAAGTGGAATGTTATTTTCTTTGTACAGCGGTGAACTTGAATATTGTCTGATAATCCTTTTACGACATTCACTTAGCAACATTTCTCTTCCCATAATCCTACTAAATTTAATAAAACTTACATTGGTAATTATTAAAGTTGGTGTTATGACTTATCATTAACAGCGTGTGAAACACAGATGATTAATTTTTAACACTTTGATGATGATCTGTTGATGGACTTAAAGGTTCTTTTGGGTTTGAACTCATTTTGTTACCATTCTCCTTCTTCGATTTGTCTTTTCTCTCAATATTGTCCATAATTACTGCTTTCTTTTGCCCATTGCTTTTGTTTTCATTTACCTAATTGTAGTGGCTTGTTGCATCAAAATGAGTTATAATGGGTTTTAATATGGTGTGAATTGTAGGTTGACGTATTGCAAAAGTCTTTCGAAGGCTGAAGGTAAGCTGAGAGCACGGGATAAAGAGCTATGCGAGGAAACTAAAGAAGAGAATAGAAAGAAATATGAAGAATGCGTTGACAACGAAGGAAGAAATGGTGAAAGAAGCGAATGCAAAGATTGCTGAGATCTTTGCAAAATATACGCAACAACCTACCATTCCCCCTCCCTGGTAAAGAATGTGTTAGTGTTTGGTAAAGCTTTTGACACACTCTAACTTTATAACTCGTAACATTGAGTTGGATAGAATCCTTTTGACAATGTTTCTGATATTTTGGGTATTTGGATGATTAATATTCTTGGTTTGATTTGTGTATTTAGAGATATTTTGTTTTAAATTTGTGTATTATAGGATAAAACTGGATGACGAAAGGCTAAATAATGCTATTTATAAAAAAAATCATGAATGTTTTTGCAACGGATTTGCATCTTCATTAATGAAAATTTTGGTTGTTGCAAAATGTTGCGGTTGCAAAATTTACCATTGCAAAACCGGTAGAAAAATATAACCGTTGCAAATATGTTGATGCAAAAACTATTCGTAACAAAATTGTGGGAAAAGGTCTTCGTTGCAAAAATAGTATGTATTTCCAATAGAAAATTTCTTTTGTTGCAAAACGGTTGCAAAAAGTTTTATGCTTGTTGCAATTCGGTTGCAAATTAAATTTGGATTGAGCCTTTTTGCAATGGATAAGGATCATCTCATGTTCATTTGAACATGAGAGGTAATGTTGTGCTTTATGTGATTGTATATTTGATTATTTAAATAAATGTACAATCACACAAAGCACAACATTACCTCTCATGTTCAAATGAACATGAGAGGGTCTTTTTTCTTTTGCAATAGTTGGATTTCGTTGTATTTCCGTTGCAAATAGCCTTTTGCAATGGATTTGCATCGTATTTAAACGGTTACATTAGGCCATTTTTGTTGCAGTGATAGGAGTACTATCTTTTTACCCCATTTAGTGGGAGGTGGTGGTTGGTGGTTATTAGCGGTTTCTGGAAAAACAAATTTCTTTTTAAATTGTCATTATTCGCTTGATATGGCATAATTAAAGCTTTATCTTAAAGACTCTTGATATTCCTCGATTTTACCTTATAATATTTTTATAACACGAATTTTGATATTCCTCGATTTTACTTTAGTTACATGCATTAGTTATGAGCGTCGTCGAGCTTTTTACCTTATAATATTTATAACACAAATTTTGAAAAATTTCACCCTCACTAATAAATGCTATAAAGCGTCAGTGGAACACAATTTTTATTTTATTTTTTACTTTTTTTAAGCTTAACACATTTCTTTAAACTAAAATTCAAATACTATATATAAAAAATAAAAATACGATATGAATTACGACGAATGCGGGTTGCGGGAATTATGGTTTTTGGGTAGCGTATTATTCTGCAAAGGAAGGTAATGCATGTGTTGTGAAGAAATTGAAATGGCATGATGGTGTGGAGGGTTGTGAAGAACTATAATTACCGGCCGAAGATAACAGGAGGATATATTATTTATGAGTTAATCGTTGTTTCGGTTTCTCATATTGGAAGCGAGGATAAAAGTGTATGTGAAAGTGTATAAAATAAGTAATATTGTGGTTGTGTGTATGTATTTATGGAAAAACATGAGGTATATAAAATTTGGATCGTTGCCTTTTTCGACAGTTACGGGCCTTCAAATTCAGGAAAAGAAAAACGAAAGAAACTACGTTATCATGAAGGCGACAACACCTATACGTCATAGCGCTGGTAGCTTTGTACTGTAGCACCATGTACCATATGTGCTAAACAGACTATATAACGCCACACATGCAGTGGCGGATCTAGGATTTCGAAGTAGGGTATGCACAATTTTTAGCGAGAGTTCTTAAAAAAAAAATTACGA
>BQNB010028869.1:3982-19278 GCA_026074375.1 Tanacetum coccineum
ACCTAACTATTCCAAAGGCGGCGGCGCCAAAAACTTGATGCGGTCGTCGTAGGACTTTTACATGAAGTTTTACAACTCCCTAGGTAGAGCACCTAATCGTTGTAGTAGTAGTATAGGCAAGACTCGGGGGGTTGTTATCGTTCACTCAGGGAATACGTTAGGAAGGCTTGATCACGGTCGAACAGAATTCTAAGGGTTGAGAGAAGATTATTTTTGTATTTTTTTGTTTATAGGAAAGCAGATAAATCATATATTTGAGAGGTGGTTGGTTTTAGCTATTAAACTAAATAATAAACTAAACTACTGGTGATAACAATATAATAAAAGACTGTGTTTATTTAATCATGTATTACTCCCTAGATTGCTTCTCCTAGTGTTGTTGCTTTGTCACACTTGTGATAATCTATGTAATTATTTCCTAAGTCATGAACGAATTACATGAACTCGCCGTCTATTTAATAATTCGTTCAGGCAACGCACAAGTAAGGTAGTATGAAGACTATTACAAGGCCCCTAAGAGTATATTAAATGCATGTGAAATATATTAAGAGTGGATCAACCATATAAGGGGCAAGGTAGTATGAAGACTGTTACCCGATGGTATCCTTTCTACACAATCATGTTTTCCTAGACATATAACAGCGATACAGGCAAAAGCTAGTTTTCTAAGACCTAACATGCATATCCATTACAAGAAGCAACACCACTAAGATCTACATTCTAGGTTTCATACAATCATAAATAAACACAATAGAAGGTTTAGCCAAGCATGTTATAGATAAAGCAAGAACAGATAAGAATCACACAACAAGACATATTGAATGATTAAATAAGTCTTACTTGATTAGAACACGAATTGAAGGAAGTACAATAGGGTTTTTAGGCCCTAAAATCGTCCCTAACAGCTGTTAAACGGACTAGGGTTCGTACCCTCTTTTTATTCTAAAGTTACACACATAAAACCCTAAAATCGGATTTGTATTTATAGGAAAATCGCTGCGACGGCGTCGCGTTTTAATCGTGACGTCGTCATGACAAGAATATTCTAGATAATGGGTTGGATCGTACGGGTTGACACCGTCCTAATATCTTGTGACGCCGTCATGGTAGGATTTGTGACGGCGTCACGTGTAATCTGTGATGCCATATCCAGCTTCTGAGGAGAAATTCTTGAGCAATGTTGATGTAGGTCCGTAGTCTCGTCCGTTTCTTCTCCAAATGATCCCAAGTTACGTGTATTTCCTCCAAATGCCTTCCAAATGCTGAATACCTGAAAAAGAAAGATTAAGTACCTACTTTGGGCATAAATGCATGATTTAAGGGGTTAAACAACCCTGAAAAAGTGTATAAAATAACACCTTATCAAATACCTCTACACTTGGGATTTGCTTGTCCTCAAGCAAATGGGCTTTTCTACCTAGACAATAGCAATATGAGGGTCATTTTACCTACTATTTAAAAGTATTTTACAACACAACCTTCTAGACCTCGTAACTAAAAGCATGGAAAGTATATACTAGCACCTCACATAAGTGTTTGGGGATTCTCTCTTTCACTCGGTTATATAATAAATTATAACATATAGGGGAAACGGAAAATCAACACTCATTACGTGTCATAGCATATAAATTACCATAGGCTTGGTAAAGGATCAAATCTTTACCGCTAGGTGCAAGCATTATTCATTACTACCTAAGAGGTCTTTTTAAAGGGTTGTGGGATGTAGGTGTAAGATAACATATAATGGAAACATAAACGGATGGGATACATTTGGGTGGCTTTGGGTGCATTTAGGGTGGAAGTGTTAGCTAATTATTTACATGAATACACGCTGGTTTGGTTACTAAGCCAAGACTCGGACAAAGATATACAAACTCTACATAACTCTACATCAATCTATTTCTTTTTCTTTTCTATTTTTTTAATAACATAATACATCACATGGGGTTTATAATACGTACCCCTACTCTTGAGCTTTTACATGCTCGATATTTACAATCTAACTAA
Organism: Tanacetum coccineum; assembly: GCA_026074375.1. Taxonomy (NCBI): domain Eukaryota; kingdom Viridiplantae; phylum Streptophyta; class Magnoliopsida; order Asterales; family Asteraceae; genus Tanacetum; species Tanacetum coccineum. Next base: position 5,990 of record BQNB010028869.1, read on the forward strand.
TGACCCGATTTGAGATGGATTAAAATAACATGGAGATCATTTGACAAACATATGGGGATATTGACTTAACTTTTCTTCCCCATTCTTCTGCGAAATAAATACTACCATGAATCCCAATCGTCCTAAAATAGTATTTACAAGGATAGGGACTTAGCAACCATGTACTCAATAATTAACTTGGGTTAAGCATAATAATGTACTAAAGGTGAGTACATACAAGGTAGGCTAAGGCGATTTGGGTGTAACGATTGGTTTAAGGGTTAACAATCCTCTTCATTAATAGTCTGGCTTAACTAGAAAATCATGAGAATCAGGAAAAATGATAGGCTCAGAGGGTTGTACTAGGGTTATAATGCACTAATAATGAGTGCATGGCAAGGGTGTGGGATAGTTATATGATCGGTGTGGCCATCATAACAATTACAGGTTTAAAACATGGGTTAATCCTAATGCCTCTTATCAAGCAAATCCTAATACTTACTATGCGGTCTTGGGATGCATCACAAAAACAAGTTCTAGAATTTAATATACTGCCGGTACACTCATATAATTTAATACTGATCTCAATGCTCCATAAAAGGCGACAAAGACCATATGTACACATCCGTAACGACGGAATAGACACATGTGACTGCTCACTTCTTAACTTAAGAAAGCTAAAGGTATAAACTATCTTGGGTATCAATAATAGATACCCGAATTCCTAAAGATCTAAAGGCGAACCTCACAATTTTTAGGGTGGAATTCTGAGGGTTTTGTGCTAGTCATATAAATTTCTATCCATGAGACACTATTAATACTTGGTTTTTATCGATATGTGTCATAAAAATTTTTAAATTTGGGTCAAAATTACCTCTTATGCTATGTTTCGATATATTACCCATCATTTTAAGGACAAAGCAAATGGCAAATGAAAGAATAGTTTCTAAGGCTTATTTTCTCCCTACACTTAAGTTGAACATTGTCCCCAATGTTCTATAAAGGTACCCGTAAAAATGAATTAAAGGGAAAAGAAAACAAGGAAAAGAAACTAGTACTCCATTGGTTTGCTCAATGATAGAGAAGAAACATGCGATAACTAGTTAAATCGTCCTCCAAGAATCATCCAATGAAACTTTCTAAGAACTTCCAAGCCTCTTCTCGTCAAATATAACCTGTAATCAAAGACAGATGTAACTATATCAAGCATAAAATGTGCGATTTATAAATATACAATTATGAGATTAAGTTTGACTCGGTAAAGCAGTAAAGATAGGATGAGAGAATTATCAAAGTCGTTGGTTTTGCAGGTTTATAATAGAAGAGTACATATTTTAAATGTTATGCAAGTTTTATTTTCGAAAATAATTAAAAACTTTAAGTTTTCTGGACCTGGGCGTTGGACGCCGTCAGAAAAATCCTGACGCTGTCACAGGTGTCGTGGTGACGGCGTCGCGTGTAAACTATGACGTCGTCTCCACATTCTGTGAAAACAAAAATTTTGTTTTAATAGAAAATTTCCTGCACTTGATTCCATAAGTTAGTTCCTATACAAATAGCTTCATATAACTTGAGATTTGCCAATTCAATCATATGACTCGAAACTGACGCAAATTAATCTAAACAATTTATTTAACATGTTTGAACTTGGTTCAAAAACTAGATAATTTCCCCTACACTTATTGTTTCAAAATACCTTTGATTGCAAATAAGATGAGGTTACAAACAAACAAAGCATTATTACAAGATAGAGTTCGAACATGATCGAATAAAATAAAAAGAGTAAAACACAAGACACTCCTAATTGCGAGAAAAGTAAATATTGGGTTGCCTCCTAAAAAGCGCTTTTTCTTTCTTTAACAGTCTTGTATGCTAGACTCGAGTCCACACGTTCTTACGTGGACTTAACAATGCCATGGTGTCCCCCGGAAGGATCCATCCTTCATACTTTCATCTATTTTGTATTCGGGCCTAGGTTTAAGCAATTTTTGTACATAACTTTATTCTTTTCATAAGCATTCTTAAACCCGTTAGTTAGGTCTCTTTGACTTAGCACAAGGACGGGCGGGATCTTACTCCATGATACGTGCCCCTAACATTTAAATCTCGGTATGGTTCGTGGCATTTGGAATGTGTAATTATTAAAGATCCTATTGAAAGACATTATTCCCTTAGCGTAATTATATTCTAGTCTAGTGTTTTTCCTAAAGGGTTTTCCCATTACCACGTCAGCCATATTTATTTGAATAAATTCTCCTGTGTCTTCTAATACCATAAAGTTCATGATGTAGGTGAAGCTACCAACAAACACGTAGACATCCCTAACAATGGCAACTAGGTTCTTTCATGTACTTTTCAATCCTTCCACCATTATAGTGTTGTAGGCTTTTCGGGTGATAATGTTCATTGGTAGGAAGGGGTCAAAGTATGATGTAAACTTCCTAAATCCGATCATACATTGGAATGCCAAGTCATCCCCATCGAAACTATTAATTGCCTTTTTCTCGGCGTAGCATTCAACATTTTCATACTCAATCAATTCATTAAGCACTTCACCGTCATCTGAATCATTATCTGAATGAGGAAATGGAGACAAAAGGGGTGTGTCTACCGATTCATTATCGGACTCAAGGTCATTCGTGTTAGTCTCATTAGGTTGGTTGGTGAAGTCATTAAGGAATCGTTCAATACTCTCTAGGCGAGAGTCAACAAAGGCCGAAATGTTTTGTAGCTCGTGGAACTCTTGGATGGCTTGTGCACGTAGTGCAGCTGGTAGGACAGGATGATTATTGGTTGGTGGTGGATTCGCATTCTCCATAATAAAGAGTGGAATAGTCAAATGAAAATTACAAACAAACACATAAAGAAAAGATAGACTACGAGAAAGCTAATATGCGAAAATTAAATCTTACTTGAAAGGATTCAAGTAAGTAGAACTAAGTTAAACTATAATCAATACCTAACTATTCCTCAGACAAGCGTCCAAAACTGTGATGCGGTCCATCGTAGGCTACTACACAAGTTTATAACTACCCTAGCAAGAGCACCTAACTACGTTGTAGATTTGTTAGGAATTCAGTTTTTAGTGAAGTAACGATCATTATCGATCTCACGAGCCTTAGTAATAGTTAGTTAATATTATGTAATGTCTAAGTAATCTAATTGGGTCGACTTATAGAAATCCTATAGAAAGCCCGACCCGACCCATATCTTGTAACTATATAAACCCTCTCCGCACATGGAGAGGTTGTTAGTTCAATGCATTTCTCTCATTTCTTATGTGTGTTTTTGGTGTATTCTCCCATCCACTCTCTCTCTAGCTTTCTCTCTCTAAATTACTAAGTGTGTGTGAAATCAATATCTGTAAGATCCTGATAACACTTTCACTTCATATAACAAACCACGAATCGATCAAGAAAATAGAGAGAGTTGATTTCTAGAGAGAGAAAGAAGAGAGAGAGAGTTGAGAGAGAATATAGAAAAGTGAAATATTATAAATGAAATCAACTAACTTTTCCTAGGTGGAAAAGTTACTTATATACCCCGACACATTAAGTGACGTTCGGGATATTTGACTAGGACCCGGGCTCGGGTTTTGCTTGGGATTAAACCCGAAACATATACAATATTAGATTAACTATCGAGCCCGATTCCCGATACTTTCCTATTACAACGTTAACTAATTGATTGACCGAGACTAAAATACATAATGGACGAACTTCATGTTCGACTCAATATTTTGAGGCTAACAATCTCCCCCGAAGTGAGTTCATTGATGACACTCCTATCATAGATGCATGAAAGGAAAAAAAAAAAAGTTTTTGGCTTTGTCGTTAAGGCTCATTGGTCTTGGTCTTGTTTCTCTTTGTTCTTGATGAGGTTTGTACATTCATGCATTTGTGATCTTAGACTTTTTGACTTTGTCATTGTCTTTCGACTTTGTCTTTTAGTTTGAGATCTTTAAATCTTATTCCTTGCTTGTTTTGTCGTCTTTTCATCTTGCGATTTGTGTTTTGACCAACGTTCTCATACTATGCCTCATCTGAAAGCTTCAATTCAGAGTTAGCAGAAGTCTTTGTCTTTAAATCTTAGCTTCTCATGATAGATGATTGTCTTTGATATGAGCATAAACATAGTGTAATGAATCGACGAATTGGATTGATTAGGATAACTGTCCACCACCGTTTTAACCTGCAGGTTTACGTTAGTGATAATCCAAAAAATTGATTTAAAAATCAATCGACATATTAGTTGTAAAAGCATTTTTGTAACACATCGGGAGTTTTAAGCTTTTATCAAAATTCATCAACTGTCAATTCATCACTAGACAAATTCGATATCCATTGTTACAAATATTATGATTACCATATAGATATCGCACGTCACCGACTGAAGAGCTTGATTAATATGCTGACGTCAAGCAGGATTTCCATCTTCATTGGAATACATATAGTATCACTGCGGAATGTTCTGGCAAATATCATAAGGATATTGCGGTAGGACTCTTGTTAACAGCTTGTGAACTTGATGATATTCAACAAGTGTTTGAAATGGAATGTGTCCTAACGAGATTTAGATTGATCTGTGGGCTCTAGACTCGATTAGTGCATTTTGGTTTTAGTACTCGGAGGCTGGAGCAGACTACCACCATCATATCAAAAATCTCGGATAGAGATGTCATAGAAACGTATGCAGCTCCGTGACAAAATGGAGACAGGTTTTCTGTTGAGAGAAACCCGAATGGCTGGGAAGGGTTGTGCATTGCATCACTGGGTCCATGATGTCGTTTCCAATGTCAGCAATCAACTTGTGATTCTGACAGCATATGTATTGACCCGGTTTCTGCCTTAAGTTGTGTGGAGGGCTTCTTTGTTTACACCCTTTATCCATACATTTCTTTTTAATTCTTTAACGCCTTCAATGCTTACCAAGACGTCATTACTAACACCTTTGTTGTGTTGTTCCATTGGTTAGCAAATCTTAGTCGGCATTATACCCATAAACATTGCCATCTATCAATCAATACCTAAGGACTGCTATTTCTAAACTTGGATTATCCTTGGGTAAATCCTCCGGTTTCTTGGTTGGATCCATAAGATGTGATTCCCTACCAAACCACCTATGACTTTAGAGAACGTCGTGAAATTAAATGTTGTTGGGTATAAGATCAAACATAAAACCTTTTCTTACTTTCAGCACATTGAGTCGATTAGATCATATGTTTAATACTTTTCTCACCTTATTTAATAATAAACACTTAGTTTTTAAATAACCTTATGATTAAAATATGTCCCTTGAAAATTCCGTGGGAGAAAATATTATCAGCATGAATGGTTTGGAATTTTAAAATGAATGCTTTTGAAAACATAAGAATTGTCCGTTGTTGATGTATCCATAGAACATTAAAACTTTGTTGTCGAAAACTCCCCCTCAAAAAAAGGACCAATTGAAAATTGTTATCTTTTTGAAAACATTGTGAGGGTGGACTGTTGAACACACAATTTGTGAAAGATTTTGAATCGTCATCAAAATTATTGAAAAAATCATGTCAAACAAATTGTTTATGTTATTAGTCCTTTTAAAAAACCAAATGGTTAGAGCCTTCTCTTCTAACGGTTTGGGTAGCGCACTGATAACGTAACACTATCCTTTTTCTTGAGCAAAAACATTGAAGTGTCTTTAAGAACAGCACAAGACCTAGAAACTTAATTTTCCTACGTTGTAAAGGATAATTATAAACCTTCCTTTATTGAAGTCTGGGTTATTAACTGATATATGCACATAAGCCATCTAGAAATAAGAAATGACATGTTTTGAAACTATTTGCAACTCTCGCTCGAACTTCATTTACACACCCGTTTCAATGTTAATCGACATTCTAAGCACGTAAATGTTATCGATACAAGAGACATGTTGAGGAAGATTCTTTTTTTGGAAATTTTCTATTTTTTTCAGATTATTGTTCTTTATCTAAATTTACCTTTGTCCCTCATAGCATTGCTATGTGAGGTGAATATTAAATACCAACTCTTTCGTGATGTAGCTGTCTTGACTGCTAGAGGAACAACTTTTGGAACCAGCTTTTAACTTGACGGTTCATTGCTGTGGACGAGAATTCCGAGTTCTAAACGGTTATGATCAGAAGTCATTTAATGAAGAACGAGGCCTAAACTGATGTGAACAGACGTCATTACGATGAAGAACGAGGCCTGAACTGATTGTTCCAAACTTTATATTTTGCGATCATACACAGATCAAAATCCAGAAAGCCTGTTTTCTGAGAGATATGTCATTTTCCACTACCAAACTCTGAGTCCTTCCTATATAGGATTAGAACGATTACATACCTAAAGAGAGTACCTGCACTAACATCAAGAGCTTGTTCGCTTTCACATTGGTTAGTGATATCTTCTTTTGAACCATTTGGGGGTTCACTATCAACCTTTGTTGTGCTAGAGGTGAATATCTTTCCGGTTGGAACCCATCTAAGACAAACAGTCTTTAGAATTCTACCCGTTGGTTGCCACTAATGACAAGACTAGGACTCATGTTGTTTTCTCATGCTCTAGTGGAAAGTCCTTTTTATTGAAAACCTATGTCCTGTTGGGATTTCCAATTTGGTTCGTTGCAACTACCTTATTTCTCCTACGTGTTTGTTTCTGTTTGTTGTCTTATTGGATGGAACCTTAGCACCGGGTCACTTCCTTTCAGGAATTTTGTACACAAGAATCATGATTTTTCATTGAAAGACACATTCCTGACATGACGAGCAAGACAAAATAGTTGTTAGAAGTTCAAAATAATTTCTAAGAGTTCCTAAGTGGTACTTAGGTCTTTTTTTCTTAGCCACCTCCCAGGTAGTGATTATGAACTATGTCATTTTTAGCTTCTAACTAATGAAGCTAGTGCAATCATGTACTGAGGTTTTGCATGGTCATATTCTCTTCTCTAGGTAGATAATGTTTAGTGACTGTTTTGACAATCGTTGTTCACATCAACTATGGTGAGGCAAAACTGGGTTTTGAAATTTTAGGTCGTTCAGAAATTAAACGCAGTCTGGTTGTCAAACAACTGATTGGTTTTTTGTATGGTTGTAAAACTGGTTTCCACCCCTAAGAATTGGTGGGTTTTGCAACTTAGTATTCACACTAATTTCCTTGTTAGTTTTCTTAACTCCTTTTTTAATGCTACAATTGCAAGAACCCCTTTTTTTTCTGAATTCTGATCTAGTACATCAATCATTTTTCATTAGACTTTTTGTTCGGGTCCATTGTGCAATTAAAGAAGTCATTCTGGTTTTGTCTTGAACTGATCGCAAATCTCGTATCGTTTGAGAATAAAAAAGCTCTTTGAAAGACGTTCATTTGCTCTTTTCCTTATGTAACAGCTCATTCTCTACAAGTAATTAGCCACACAATTTCCTAATTCGATCTTTTATTGTTTCATTTCATCGATGTCATTATTTAAACCTTGGCTTCATTACCTTTCCCTTTCAAAAATTGACTCTGTTCCCTGATTTTAAAAAACAATGTTTTCCATTTGTAGATTCAAGATAAATACAATTGCTTCGAGTTTTGCAAAATCTTTTTGACACTAGCAACAGTCTTTTATGAGACAAACATTTCAGACTCGAGTAATTGATTTTGAGAGTTCAATTTGTCTTGTCATCATTTAAATTTAGCAGACAAGGACATGTGTCATGGACGTTCAACATTCTGGAGCAATCTCTCCTCATTCATGAAATCAGGTTGCTCAATTATGTGTGTTGTCCTTTAGAAAGCAGATACAATTCTTATATTAGTAGTACCATTAGTAACCTCAGCCTTTGGCTCGTCATCATATAATGGCCCTGATATCAGCATCATCAACATGTGGCACATTCCCTGATCTTCTGCCAGTATCCTGCTCTTGAGATCTGTTCCCCATTGCATTTTAATGATAACTAACTAGCATCCGAATCTGTTACTCTGTGTCAACCTTTTCCATTGTTCGTCCTGCGTCTGCTTCATTCACCTTTCATACTTCATTTTATGTTGTGCTCTTTCACCAATCGACTTCTTAACAGATTCCATGTGTTGGATCAGTGTGTCACGGAATTCTGGAATATCGAGTCGAGTGTATTGTAGGAATTTGTTGCGTGTCATGTCAACATATTCATCATCCAAATAAAACCGTGACTTGATGAACATCTGAAACTGTGTCTGGAGTACTTTAAAAGCAGACATGGATCCAATCTCTTGAAATTCTTCGTTGTCAAGTTGCTTTTGTAGTTGATCCATGTACAGGAACATTGTGCCCGTGAAAGTCTCTAGATCTTGACCAAAGAGTGTTGCAAATGCGCGTTTGAATCCCTCCTCGGTTCGACTTCCTTTTAAGTCGTTGTTTGAAAGACACTTGAGGTGTGAATGAAGTTGTTGAAAAGATACCATGCAACTTTCTTTTGATTTGTCTTGAATTAGTTGCATTTGTTGTTTTTCCGAATCTGAACACGAAGATAAGGTATCTTTCTTTTCCATTTTATTGTGAATTATGAAGTGTGAAAGATTTTGTTGGATCTTAAGTAGGTAAAGTGATTGTTGTTGTTGTGGAAAACTATTTTACGGGATTTTACAAGTCTTGACTAAACCGAGAAAATACAAGAGTATTTCGCGGGATTTTACTAAATCAAGAAAACCGTAATAATAGAATTATTGTTGGTGAAATCGTTGTTGTTGTTGAAGAACTTGAACTTTTGTTAACGATATGTGAGATAAAACGATGAACGGTGCACGAATTTTGAGCTTGAAATGATAAACGGTTGATCAAAACTCAAATAAGGACAAGCGGTGCACTAACGATTCACGTTGGAGGGCTAACGGCCAAATTATAACTATTAAGGACAAACGGTGTAAGGTTGTTTTAACAAAGAGGTTAATAAAAACAAACAAATGATGAAGGGTGAATTTGAATTAAAGTCTAGGGGTTGCATGTGTCATTTTCAAATTCTTGGTATTTAATAGAAAATTCCCTCCAATTTTTTTCTTTATCACCTTCGTTTTAAAAAAAAATATAAGAACACGATTGACTATTTGATCATTTAAACTTGTTCGGTTATCGTCGGTGAAATCCGAATATACCACGATGATCGAAACGACGACACGGTCACAACGGTCTAAGTTATAAGTCGTGTAGTCAGCCGATACACGAAACCGAAAAACCAAAAGTTTGTTAAAACGTGAAGAAACTCGTTCTTGTGTGTTTTAGATCGGTTCAATGTAGCAAAAAAAACTCGTTCGGTCGTCTTTTGAATGTTTCTCGTTCGGTCCTCTTTGAAATGTTGCTCGTTCGGTCCTCAAAAATTTGCTCGTTCGGTCCTCAAAAATTTGTTACTCGTTCGGTTCCTTCTAGCGTTACTAGTTCGGTGCTCGACAAACTTGACTCGTTCGGTCCTTGAAATGTTACTCGTTCGGTCCTTGAGATTTGTCACTCGTTCGGTCCAAGAAGTTTTCACTCGTTCGGCTCAAAAATTTTCCCTCGTTCGGTTGTACAAGTTTTCCACTCGTTCGGTTGTATAAGTTTTCCCTCGTTTGGTTGTTCAAGTTTTCACTCGTTCGGCTCAAGACGTTTACACTCGTTCGGCTCAAAAGTTTTCCACTCGTTCGGTTTGAACGTTTACACTCGTTCGATGATCAAGTGTGTCACTTCGTTCGGCTCTTGTGAAGAATTTTACTCGATCGGCTCTTGTGAACACGTCTCAGTTGTCACAAGGAGTAAAGTGAATAAAGTGTTTAATACATATTGGTTTGAAATGACACAACTAAAACGCACCTATATTGGTTTGAAAAAGATGGTGAAACACAAAAATATGTGTTGTTACCTTAAAACCAACACCAAATCAATTGAAAAAAAACAGTCACGTTTTTTGACCCACATCACAACATGTTTATTATTATTATTCTTATTTTTTATTTTTTTTTAAACTGTGTGGGGTTTTTTCAAACAAAAACAAACGCACCCTGATGAAGAGAAAAAAAACAAACGAAATGAAATGTTAGAAAAAAAATTACCACAAACAAATCACTAAACCCACCCGAGGCGACTGATACCAATTGTAGGTTCCGATTTAACACTTCACTTCATAACACAAATCGAAACAAGAAAGGAGAAAGAGAGATGATAAGTTTAGAGAGAGAGAGAAGAAAGAGAGTTGAGAGAAAAGAAGAAAAAAAGAATAATATGTTTATACACATTATGTTATTTACAAACTTATTTGAGAGTTGGGTTTTGGTTTCATGATGGATAAATATCGAGAAACGGTCATGGTTTAAAACTAGCTTCCGGTTTTTAGTTTAGGTTTTGAATTAGAGTTTTGAGTGTAACAAAAATGTATGAAATCTTATGAATATGAATAATTAAGGAATAAAAAAATTAAAATTGTATATTGATGTAGATCTGTTACACAAGTGATGGTGAAGAAATTAGAATGAAAACGGAGGTAAAACGGCTATTTTAGATGTCATGCTTAATGACTTGTACATTGTACTTTGAAAACTTGTACTTGACTTGGAGGAAGTTTATATTTCAATTGAAATGTTATATTACTTGTATATATGCTTTAGTAGCTTGTACATTCACTTTAGATATTAACCCTTCAACGAATTAGGGTTTTAGAGGCATCCGATAATGGTTTAAAGCCCGTTTTGATATAATGTTGCAAATGGTACCTTATAGGAATAATGTACCTTGTAATAAGAATATGATGATATTGACTTGACATGTTATGATGTTTGCTTGTCATATATGAAGACAGGATTGCCATATGTAGGTTGCCTGAGCCCGTTAACTTAAGTTATGCAGGATATATTACACATTGAGATATCGACAAAGTAATGTAATGTAATAAAGCAAAAAATTTCCCTGAAAAAGGTGAGTTCATATATAACTGATAGATTGTACATCATCTAACTTAATAGATGGATATTTACATTTATGAAAATTGCGGGTTGTTATATAGTTGGGATTAATCACTGCAACCTGGATATCCTACCCTTGGGATTAAACCCGAAACATATACAATATTAGATTAACTATCGAGCCCGATTCCCGATATTATCCTGTTACAACATTAACTAATTAAAGACCGAAGCTCCATCGTAGAGTGACCGAGCTTCCTTGTTCGACTCAATAAATTGAGGCTAACACAATTCATGCATAAAATAATATAAAATGAGCAATTGATCTGGGATAAATGATGCTATAAAATAGACGTTATTTGATGTCATCAAATATCCCCCACTTGAATCCTACTTGTCCTCAAGTAGACTTTAGAAAACTTATGAAAATGTATCCTAAACCAAAGTTTAAGATTTTTTCTTTAACCAACTTTTTCGTTTAATTACTAGCACACAACCAAACACCTCACGAAGTAGGAAAATGAAAACACTCAAATCACTCAACTAATTTAAGTGGTAACATGTAACTAATTTGCTCAATTTCTCGGTCGTGATGAGTATTCTATCATAAGCATGGCAAGGATACACATCTCCACCACTAAAGCTAAGAAGTAACAAGTCTAAAAGGGTAAATTAGGTTAAGGTTTAAGGGTTGTCCATTCTTTCCAATCTCTATCGATACCAATATTCCAGAAAAGGTGACAAAACCACACATACACATCCATAACGCTGGAATAGACATATGTGATTGCTCGATCCTCAACTCTAATAAGTTAACGAATAGGATCAGTAATCTTTACCAATAGTAGTAAACCAACAAGGCCGACAAAATCATATATACACATGCATAACAATGGAATAGACATACATGATTGCTTAGATCCCTATTCGAGTAAAACCAAAGGTTAGGATAAAGAACAATATAGGGTATGGAATCTTCTAATCCTTTACCAACAATAATACACCAACAAGGCAGACAAAATCACACATACACATCCATAACGATGGAATAGATACATGTAATTGCTCGCATCCTCATTCGAGTAAGACCCAAGGTTAGGGATTAGGAATGAGAAATATATAATTATTGTTAAATAAAAAGAACAAAACAAATAAATTAAGTCCAAACAAATAAGGAATATTGTTGCTAGTTACTTTCCCGACCATCCCCATGAAGAAGACACAAAATCGTAGACTCATAAATGTTTTGATCATAGATCAACAAAACAACCTTAGTTGGCGTTCCCGTAACGGTCAACTCCCAATCATCCATAATATACATACTATACAACATTAGTGGTGATATCTACCACTTTATACATGAAAATACATGGTTGGCTTATTTCGACCAACACACAACAATACTCTACAAATCACTTTTTTTGTATTTTTCTAATTTTTTTGATTTTTTGATTTTTGATTTTTTATTATCATAAACTAAATAGCAGTGTATTTTTCACCACTTCACGAACATGATAAATCTGAATAATTAATATCCGATCATATTAGTGAAAGTAGTAAGTAGTAACTACACGAGCACTGCGATAAACTACTTTCACATTCCCGATTGCATTATGCAATTTCATGACCTAACCATGGATAGAAAATTCACACACTTACCCAATTGCATTGTACAATTTCCCTACCATACCAGAGATAGAAAATATGCATCGCGACAAGAAATACAATACTTTACACAAAAGCGACTAGCAACCGATTAAGGACTTAATCTAATAGGGTAGGCAAAGGTGTAACGAAACAAAATTTGATGTAAGAAAAGAATGGAATGGCTTAGCAGGTTTTTCTAGAGGTATCTTATTCTAAAAATGAGAGTAAACAAAGGGTTTATACGGGGGTTAACTAACCAGTATAGTTAGTTAATATCACAACATGTATAGGCCTTTTGGTGTAATCCTAAAAATTTACCAGTTTAGAAAATCACTCCATCTATTAAAAATAGTGCTTATTATTGTGGTATCGAATAGATATACCAAGCCAAGTTCTAAAGTTTACAACATCACCGACACACTCATATTTTTGTGGAATTTAGTTAAACATTGGGAAATGGATAAGGCAAAATCTTCTCACAATATCTAACAAGGGTTATGTGTGCGGGTTATGTAACTAATAATTTCACAAAAGTATGCTTGAATTTTTTTTCAAATTTATGCATAATTTAAGCATTTTATTGTGAAAATATGAACAAGTAAGCGTTCTAATTCTCCTCCCTCACTTGAAATATACAATGACCACGTTGTATAAATATAACATTAAGGACAGAAAGTTACAAGAAACTCCCCTAGGATTTACTCGGTATGATCCTCCATGTTGCGTTTATGAGCAAGATTATGTGTTATGAAAGCATCTGTATTCGAGCAT
>BQNB010028869.1:20062-42981 GCA_026074375.1 Tanacetum coccineum
AACTTTTAGGATCAATTACAATTATAATCATATACATATCTTCTTAAAATATATAAGATATACATTCCATATTTATCTCTTTGCATCCTTATCTCCAAGTCAGCAGCATTAACCATCAGCAGTATTAACTTTTCTTCTAGCAGTATTAACTAACACTGGCAGTACTAAGTTTGTACTGGCAGTACTAACTCTATTAGTACTGTTAGTTATACCTTGGCAGTATTAACTCTTGATGAAGATTTATTCCCAACAAGTGGTCCATGGGGAAGGTTTGGAGATCCGGGATAACCATAGGTGGTATGTCCCCTCCAAAATAATGTTTGAGTCTATGACCGTCCACCTTGAAGTTTGGTCCGTCGGTTTGAGATAACTCGACGGTACCATAAGGGAAAACTTGAGTAACGGTGAATGGTCTGGTCCAACGGGTTTTGAGCTTGCCCGAGAAAATCTTTAATCGAGAATTGAAGAGAAGAACTCGATCACCAACGTTGAAAACGCGGTTCTTAATCTTGAAATCATGAATCTTCTTCGTTTTCTCTTGTAGATTAAAGAGTTCTCGTAGGCTTAATCCCGGAGTTCATTTAATTCATTCATTTGAACTTTCTGGTGATCACCCGCGTACTTGAGATCAAAATTGCAATGCTTCAAGGCCCAATAAGCCTTGTGTTCAAGCTCGATAGGAAGATGACAAGCCTTTCCGTACACAAGCTTATAAGGAGTGCACCCGATGGGTGTCTTGAATGCGGTACGGAAGGCCATAAAGCATCATCTAATTTATCGGACCATGAAGCTCGATTTTCGCCTACGGTCCTTTCCAAGATACGTTTCAAACCACGATTTGAAACCTCCACTTGTCCACTAGTTTGTGGATGATACGCGGTAGAAAGACGGTGGGTAACTCCATACTTAAGCATGACCTTTGCGAATTGGTCATTGCAAAAATGAGTACCGTGATCACTAATGATAGCACGAGGGGTTCCAAATCGAGCGAAGAGAGATTTTAAAAATTTCACGACAACTCTGGCATCGTTAGTGGGGAGCACTTTTACTTTAACCCATTTAGACAAGTAGTCAATGGCCATGAGAATGCACTTGTTCCCTCTAGAAGACAGGAATGGTCCCATAAAATCAATGCCCCACACGTCAAAGATCTCGCACACTTGAATTGCATTTTGAGGCATTTCATCACGTTGCGAGATTTTGCCTTGAACTTGACAAGCGTTACACCGTGTGACCAAGTCATGGGCATCGCGATAAATCGTCAGCCAATAGAAACCGGAATCAAAGACTTTCTTAGCGGTGTAGTTCACACCATGATGTCCCCCGCTGGGTCCATTATGGCAAGCCGTGATGATATCAATGGCTTTTTGGCCGTAAACACATCGTCTAATCACTTGATCCGCACAAATCCTAAACAAGTAGGGGTCGTCCCAAAAATAATGCTTCACATCCTTAAAGAATTTTTTCTTTTGTTGGGACGACATCCCTTTCACTATAAAATTCCCCGCATGGTAATTTACAATGTCGGCAAACCATGGGGTACTAGAATCACCACAAAAAGATATCATTCCAAGGGACTCGAGAGGAAGTGTTTCATTAATTTCCTTTTTCTTGATATCACCTTGATAAGGATTTTCTAATCTCGACAAGTGGTCGGCCGCGAGATTCTCCGCTCCTTTTTTATCACGAATAATGACATCAAATTCTTGGAGTAAGAGAATCCACCAGAGCAATCTCTGTTTAGCATCTAGCTTAGCAAGAAGATATTTGAGAGCCAAGTGGTCCGTATACACTAAGGTTTTTGACAAGACTAAATAAGACCGGAATTTCTTGAAAGCATACACCACGGCTAATAATTCTTTCTCCGTAGTAGTGTAATGAGCTTGAGCATCGGTCATAGTCTTGCTCGCATAGTGTATAGGCTGAAAATGTTTGGTCGTACGTTGCCCCAGGACTGCCCCAACTGCAAAGTCACTAGCATCACAAATAAGCTCAAATGAGTGACAGATTTGCTTTTTTAAACTAAGGGCAAAAAGGGGCTAACTGTTTGCATTTTTTAGATTTAATAAGCTAATGATAAAGAAAAATAAGCTAACACAGATACTAGACTACACCTATTAAGCACTTATGAACAAAGTTAAGCAAAGAAAAATAAGCTAAATTAAGCTTAAAGGACATAATCACTCAAAAGGCCTTAAACTAAAAATTCTAAACTAAAAGTGATAAAAAGCTTAAATAAGCTCTAACCTAAACCTTAAAAATAAATTTTTAACTAACAGGGCTTAAAACTAACCTAGTAAGCAGGATTAAACTTAAATAAGGCAAAACCAATAAGCCAAAAAGCTTAAATAAGCAAATAAGATTTTGGCCAGAAGTTTTGACTAAACGGCCTATAGGGCACTTTTTAAGCTTATTTTTAAGCTACTTAATGGATCCTTGTGGCTTAAGGGCTTATATCACAATGAAGCTTATACAATAAGCTACAATAATCATCTCTCAGAAAGCATTTTGAAAATTAAATAATCTATTTAAAAGGCTTATGAAAAAGCTGTGACACTCAATATGTGCTGAGTTTTGGTTTTCTTTCAAAAGACAAATGGCTTTTTGCAGCCCTATTTTTAAGCAAGTAAATAAGCTTTAAAAAAACAAAATAAGTTGAAACAGATAAAGCTTATATCTTAATGAGCTTATGCTCTTAAATTCAGACTCTAAAAACAAGTTTAACTAACCTAAATTGGCTAATGAAAATGGGACTTTTAAAACTTTTGAGACTTAAGGAACTTGACAGATTTTTAACTAAAAGTAAAAATGGCAAATGCCATCTAAGAACAGATTATTCCTACTGTATTTTAAGACTCAATCATGCATAAAAACACACCTATAAGCACCTAATCTAAATTCAAACAAATAAGCTAAACTATAAAGCTAAAGTATCATAGGTTCAAACCACAAGTACCCAATACTATGAAACAAAGATTCAATCTTAAACAACGATCAAAAACAGATTAAAATGCCATAAATATGATGTTCAAGGTTGGAAAATAGGTCAAAACAGGCTAGCAGTACTAACATGAGTTAGTACTGCCCATAGCCAAACACCTCTTTAAGTGCACAAATCCCATATTTAGTTTGTAAAATTCAGATTTTAAACAACTTTTAGCAAGACCAGATTATAATTAAGTTATATAAGCAATATTAAGCAAATTTTAATAAGAAATAAGCACTTTAGATAAGCTAATGAAATAAGCAGATTTTTAGGCTAAAATAAGACAGATTATAATATTCTTGAACAAATGAAACAAAGACTATAACATAAGCAAGTTAAGCATTAAATGACAAGAATAAGCAGAAAATAAGCAGAGATAAGCAGTCTAATAAGCTAAACAGCAAGAGAACTATAAAAGTGAAAAAGTTGAACTTACAAAAGCCTTTGCTTAAAAAGGCTAAACAGTGCTCAAAAGAGCTTTTCTACAAAAGGTCTAGCTTATCAAAGATAAGCTAGTGAGGTCATAGAAGCCCTTCCACATTTGGCTTCCCTTCCAATAAGCTGAGGTAATTTTGGGGGTGAATTTTTGTGAAATTTTACTTTACTACTTAACAGTTTATGTTGCTTAAAGAAAACAGATTATATAAAAGCCCAAATGAGAGCTTATGATAGCTTATAAGGTATTTTCAACAATAATGATGAAGGAATTTAAAACACAAAAATTTATAACTTAAAAACCTCAAATTTCATTAATTCATAAAAAGAGTTACAAGACTTGAATTTAAAAGTGCAATAAGCTGAAAAGTAAACTAAATAAGCTGTAAAAATTAACTAACTAGATGCCCTAATGGCTTACAAAGGTCCTATTTTATACTAAAACATTAGGTATTGGGTCTTCACTCTTTGTGCTTCTTCTGTGAGTGAACCAAAGGTGTTTTTGTTGTGTGAGTAAGTCGAAATCATCATCTAAGCCTTTCATTTTGCTTTGGCTCCAAGGATTGCAATCTGAGCCCTTGAATCTTTGTCTTTATTCTTGGACGAATGGGAGTTTAGAGGATTGCCAACATGGATATTGGTCCATGTGATGTGGGGTTGTGTTGGGATGGTGATAGGTTTGTCGTGGGGTTACAGGGGGTCAGTGAAGGAGACACAAGAATAGTAAAAAGGGCGGGAAGGAAGATTTTGGGTTTTTGTTATAACGGGGTTGCTCTATTTTTGGTATATGTTTGCATCGTTAGTCCTTTTAGACTAACAATGTTAGTCCTTGAGGACTAACGATGTAAGGCTTGTAGAGTGTTATGGGTTAACGGGGTTAAAGGATTAATGGTTAAGTGGATTTGGGCTTACGTTGGGCCGGGTATAAAAAGGTTATGGATTTGACCTTTTTAAAACTTAAGGCTTATAAGTCTTCATATAAATGCTTAATGGGTTGCCCCGGCCCATTAGATGGGTGCGGGTTCGTCCATTAAGTATTTCTTCGGTTTGGCTTCGTCTTTGACTGTTGACTTTGACTTTTTGACTTTTCATGCTCTTTCCATTCCGTGCTCTGTTTTGTCCTTTTGTGAATATGTGTTACCTGCACAATCATAAATCACAAAACACACAAATATAATGTATTTTTGGTATATTTTGGTCATTTTAGGCACGTTTTTCGTACTCAATATTAAGCTCACACATTTCAATGACTGACATAACTAAAGCACCAAACCGCGAACACGCGAAAGCAAGCAAAAGCGGAACACCGCGCACATAGATCCTATACGCAACTAAATGACGGATCTTAGGTTATAGTCTAGGTCAACCCACCTAGTTCTCTATAACCTTGGCTCTGATTACCAATCTGTCACACCCCGACAATGGCAGAAACTAGGGAGTGCAACAAAATGATCAATCATAACACAAGATACAATACAGAGAAAACTACAATGCATAAACTTCAAGTGTTACGAAGACCATCAACCTCGAACAACCTCGAGTGATGTCCCAAATCACAATTAAATCCATAACCTCTTACAATTCCAATAGCCCACACAGGGGTCCAAATCCAAACTTAAACCAAAACTAAGAACCAAACAAAATAAACAAGCAAGACTTCACATGAAAATCCACAAGGGATACTTCTAAGCCTGCTATCACATATCACCAACTTATTCCTCTTGCACTTCAGCTGAAAATGATACTCGAAAATGTCAAAAATAATGTTGGTGAGCTTGTAGGTTTGATCTTAAACCCAAAAGTTGTGCCAATAATTCAAAACAGTGGACAATAATGCAATATGACAGTGAATATATGCAAACAACCCATGACTTAGCATCCCCGCTAATCATGTAACACAACCTAGCAATCCCGCTAGTCGATCACCATATGTCACTTACGCACCTAAAAGGCCTACCAGCTGGAGCACTAGATTAGGGCAGGACCTCACACATACCAGGGTAGGCGTACCCAGCCGCTCTAATAACTACACAAATACTGGGATAAGCGTACCCCTCTTATCCAAACATTCATACAACACAATATTCACATAGCAGTCATAAACACACATTTTGTCCCAAAAACAAAACCACATTTCGCACATTCAAATTTCAAAATAGTTCAAAACACATTTGAGTATCATTTTCCACCAACAGAAAAATAGTAGAAAAATGGGGCTACGAGAACTCACCTTAAGCAAGCCTTAAGCAACCAAATCTTAATCACACAAGAAAATGCAACGACGTTCGCACACGACCTAGTCTAGTTAATGTCCCATTTTAATCATTCATTTTCCAAAACAGTCTTCACGTTTGATGCATAGAGTTTAGAAACGTTGTACAATTACCCGTAACAATTTAGTGGTGTGATGGTTGACGACATATCCAACAATCATATCAATCCCATTGTTCAATAATACATACTTATACTATTTAAAGAAAATAGATAAGTAATATAAGTAAATATTTATAATAAATAATTATAAATATATCTCTTTAAGTCCATTCGGTAACCTTAGTCATCGTAAAATAAATCATAATTTGATTGAAAATAAAACATTTACTCATAATAAACATATTAGAGAAGTTTCGAGAAAAAATATATTTTTTCGTCTTTTAGTGAACTTATTAAAATAATTAACTAATAAAAATTACGTTCTTAAGTGAAAATTTCTAAGTATAAACTATTAACAAAATTTCGACATGACTCGTACATTTATACAACGTTTTCCAAGGTTTTTATCCTTTATTTCAAACACTTTTCAAACTTTTGACACTTTTCCGACAATATTCCAAAATCTCAATCTTTAATGTTTACTAAAACGTTTCTCCCAAAATAACGTTCAATATCACTTCGTAAATACATTTCACTTTTCAAAAGTCCGTCAAAACTCTTAAAATGACTATGTATCGATAAGGGTCCATTAAGGTATTTATACATCCAAAATATGATTCAGGCCCAAAACCAAGGCCTATTTATATACATAATTTCATACTAATAAGTAGAAAATAATCTGGACCACAATAAGCCCTTCCATTAAGCCACAACTTAAATGTGATTATTAGGCCGTGAGTCCATAAGCTTCACAATACATGTATGTACCGCAATTGGTTACCACCATAAGCTATAATATTAGTCCACAAACATACGCCATACCACAAAAATAATCAAAATCACTTCCCTTGTGATTTTAACAAAAGACATGGCATTTAAGCCCAAAATAAGCCACGAAATAGCTTAAAAATATGCCCGAAATAAGCTATACAAAGCTATTATCAAAAATAAGCTATCTAGCAACATATGTTATTCAACCATCATGACCACAATATCAAAACTACAAAACCCTCTTGTTTCCTTTTTATGTTCGATGCAACCAAACACCCTTTTTATTCGTTTCACTTTCAAAACTCACTTTTTTACAACGATCGACTTGTACAACCAACATCTATGCATCAATATAAACCTAAAAGGACAAACGAAATTTTAATTTAGAAACTTACAAGAAAATCTTCAAAAGTATAGATTTCGTCGCGAACCGAACAACACAAACGTTGTTTAAATGAATACCTAAATACTCGTATCAACCCGTAGTATCTCGTTCTTGATTAAAGTTGGAAAATTTATAGGTGTTTGTTGTTTGCTTACGTCGGACGCACAAGGCACACACACTTGTGTGTGTGTTTTATTCTTTGTGAAATGAAATGGAATGAATGGGATTTTCTAGTGATAAGCATATAAGTGTACAATTGCTAGACAAGGAAGCTAAAATCATGCCTCCTTGTCCCCCCCCCCTATTGGTTCAACCGGTTATGGCATCTTATGGGGTGTTGGCTCTTTCTTTTCGTGTCGGGATCACTTAAAAGCTCGTAAAACTCAACCGTAAAATACTCACCAAAGTTAATTATCATTTTTATTCACCTTAAAAATACTTTTCCAATAACTTAGAGTATTTACTTGACATATTTTCACTTTAAACCCTTAATAACTCATTTGGACATTAACGGACGTGTCAGGACTCGTTTTTTTGGCATTTCTCAAAATTCACGGGTCAAACCACCCGGAATACAAATAACATAATAATACCTTACAAAAAGGGATTATTAATCACAATAAACTATAAATCACCACAATTCAAATAAAATCACCACAATTCGAATAAAATCACCACCGTCGACACGGTACTATATCTGAATAAACTGACAAACGTCAAATAGTCAAAGGACTAAAATGGAATATTCAAAACATAAAAGGGTAAAGGTTACATTCTACCCCCTTAAAATAATTTCGACCCTGAAATCCAGCTACTAACATCACAAAACAAATGCGGGTACTTCAGTTTCATGTGATCCTCCCGTTCCCACGTGAATTCAGGTCCACGTTTTGAATTCCACCAAACCTTGACGATGGAAATTCTACTCCGCTTCAACTTCTTAAACTCTCTTTCAAAAAATTCCACAGCCTCTTCCACAAAATTTAACTTGGCATCAACTTGGATCTCATCCAAGGGCACTTGTAGTGTTGGATCAACCAAACACTTTTTAAGGTTCGACACGTGGAACGTGTCGTGAACACCATTCAACTCCTCAGGCAAGTCTAACCGATAGGCCACGGGGCCAACTTTCTCCACAATCTCAAAAGGTCCAACAAATCTAGGAGCTAATTTCTCCTTCTTCCCAAAGCGTACCACACCTTTCCAAGGCGACACTTTGAGCAAGACATAGTCACCTACACTAAACTCTAGAGGCTTCCTCCTCTTATCAGCATAACTTTTCTGACGATAACGCGCAGCCTTAAATAAATCCTTAATCTGCGAGATCTTCTTAGTAGTCTCTTGCACTAACTCAGGTCCTATCAACTGACCTTCTCTAACTTCAGCCTACATAATTGGCAAACAACACTTTCTACCATACAATGCCTCAAACAGAGCACATCTCACACTATAATGATAACTATTGTTATACGAAAACTTAACCAACGGAAGATGAACATCCCAACTTCCTTCGAAGTCCAAGACGCACGCTCTAAGCATGTCTTCCAAAGTCTGAATAGTATGCTCACTCTGACCATCGGTCTAAGGGTGGTAAGCCGTACTCATGTCTAAACGAGTTCCTAATGCCTCTTACATTGACTGCTAAAACCTTAATGTGAAAGGACTATCATGATCTGATATGATCGAGATCGACACACCATGTCGAGCAACTATCTTATTCAAATACAATCTAGCCAATCTATCAATCTAATAATCATCACACATAGGTAGAAAATAAGTAGACTTAGTCAACCGGTCCATAATGACCCAGATTGTGTCATGCCCACTACTAGTCCTAGGCAACTTAGTTACAAAATCCATAGCTATTCCTCCCTATTTCCATTCGGGAATCTCATGTTGCTGGAGCAAGCTAGATGGCCTTTGATGCTCAGCCTTAACCTTTAAACAAGTTAAACACTACTAACATACACAGCTATGTCCTTCTTCATACCCGGCCACAAATACCTATCTCTAAGGTCATAATACATCTTATCAGCTCCTGGGTATACATAGTACTTTGACTTATGGGCTTTATCTATTATCAGGGTTCTCATATCACCCTTTAAAGGCACCCATATTCAATCTAGGTAGTACAAAGTCCCATCACTTCTCTGTTCTATCATCTCATCTAAACCTTTCTGCAATCCTGCAGACTCATCCACAGCCTCCTTCTAAGCCACCATTATCCTATCCTTGATACTCTACTAAAGGGTCATATTCATAGCTCTAACTCTCTTAGGCTTTACTCTCTCTTTCCTACTTAGGGCGTCAGCCACCACATTCGCCTTACCAGGATGGTAGCGAATCTCACAGTCATAATCACTAAACAACTCTATCCAGTGATGCTGTCGCATATTCAACTCTTTTTGACTAAAGATATGCTGAATACTCTTATGGTCCGTATAGAAGACAGTCTTTGTCCCATACAGATAATGTCTCCAAATCTTAAGGGCAAATACAACTACTCCCAATTCTAAATCATGGGTCGTATAATTTTTCTCATGAATTTTCAACTGCCTAGACGCGTAGGAGATCACCTTACCTCTTTGCATTAACACACAGCCTAGTCCTATCCTGGACGCATCACAATATATCACAAAGTCTTCCGGTCTATCGGGGAGAGCTAGAATAGGCGCATTACACAACTTATCCTTTAAGGTTTGAAATGCCAATTCCTGTTCCTTACTCCAATCGGAAGTCTTACACTTCTAAGTCAAGATAGTAAGAGACTTAGCTATCTTAGTAAAGTTCTTAATGAACATACGGTAATATCCAGCCAATCCTAAGAACGAACAAACCTCAGACGGAGTTCTAGGGGCTTTTCAATTCTTAACATCTTTAATCTTACTAGGGTCCACATGAATCCCATTACCATTTATCAGATGCCTAAGAAACTGCACCTCTCTCAGAATTTACACTTATAAAACTTAGCATACAGTTTCTCCTTCTTGAGCAGTTCTAAGACTAACCTTAAGTGTTCTACATGCTCTTCCCGAGTCTTAGAGTAGATTAAGATATCGTCTATAAACACTATCACAAACTTATCAAGATAAGGCCTACAAACCCTATTCATCAAATCCATGAATACCACTGGTGCGTTAGTAAGACAAAAGGGCATTACTGTGAAATCCAAATGTCCATAACGAGTTCTAAATGCAGTCTTTGGAATGTTATCCTCATGCACTCTTAGCTGATGGTATCTAGACCTATGATTTATCTTTGAGAAAAACTACCACCCTTGCAGTTTGTCAAATAGATCATCAATCCTAGGAAGCGGATAACGATTCTTAACAGTCAAGTTGTTTAATTCTCTATAGTCAATACACATCCTAAAGGAACCATCCTTATTTTTCACAAACAATACCGGTGCTCCCGAAGGTGATGAGCTTGGTCGAATGAAACCTTTGTCCTAGAGTTCCTTGAGTTGTCCTGACAACTATTCTAATTCAGAAGGTGCCAAACGATAGGGAGACTTTACAATTGGTATAGCTCCGAGGATTAACTCAATCTAGAACTCAATTTCCTGGAGAGGTGGCAATCCTGATAAATCATTCGGAAATACCTCGAGAAAATCTCCAACAACAACAATCTCTTCTTGTTTCTTATCGCTAGCCTTATCACTCATCAAAAGTCTCGCTTTCTCTTTTGGTCTCTCTCTTAATACTCTAAGCACCTTGCCTTCTAGTAGTGGTATCCTCACTACTTTCTCATGACAAATTATTTTAGCCTTATGATTAGACAACCAATCCCTACCTATAATCACATCAAAACTCCCATGTCTAAAAGGTATCAAATCGATGTCAAAGACATGACCATTGATTGCAGTCTTATACACGTAAAATATATCACAAAATAATATAATCCTAAGAGTAATTAGGAAGATTACCAAGTTACCCTTGATAGGCTCTGACACCTTAAACAGAGGTATGAAGGTAGTGGAAATCAAAAATATAAAGTGAACCATGAGTCAAATAAGGTAGTGGCAAAGTGCTTGTTCAAAGTAAACGTACCCGTCACAATGTTCGGTCACGGTTAGTCTTCTATCGCTCCCCATAACATGAATGCTTCACCTAGCCTTGGTTCCCTTGGTTTCTACGTCCTAAACCCTCGTTATAGCGATACACTTGGTTTGGATGGTTTCCCCGGTCCTTGTACCCTATTCCATCTAGGACAAGCTGGCCTAACATGGTCGGTACTACCACACTCATAACATGCCCTAACAGGTGGGTTTCTAGCATTGACAGGATTCACATTCCATGGCACACTTCTACAATCCTTTGCCAAATGACCCGGGCGGTTACAATTATATCATGTGCAACAAGGTCCACCGGGTGCATGGTAGGAGTTGCAGGTGGTACACTTGGGCCAAGTACTCGTATTCTCTCTTCCTACAGGGTTCACAGTAGTAGTAAAAGCATTCACAGTCCTGGTCCTTCTTATTTCATCCCTGCCATTCCTATCTTGCTAGGTTCCCCCACAATATTTCTTCTCTTCTCAACCCTCTTAATTTGTCATTCATACACGCCTTCATCAGTCAGTGAACCAGAAATCTGTACAAACCTTTTGCATAAAGACTTTGGCTCCATTATTCCCACATCCAATGAATTTTATGGTGCATGGCCATACACATACCTCTCATCATCCTACTCTCTGGAGTTACCAAATGTGGAACTAACCTAGCCAACTATGGAAACCTTTCAGTATAAAGCTAGCATGGACACAGCCCTGACATGAAGTGATTCCACAACTCAGATTATAAACTTATGCATATTCAATTACTAGGACAAAACTCTTGTTTTAATTCATACACTTAAAGTCATCTCCATGACACTACTACAGGCAACTTCCCATCTTAGCGTGCGGATCGAGATTCCACCACATTATTAAAGCCTTACTCACAAATGAACCAGCAGTTGTCATTTTCACCTTTTGGTCAATACTACAACCACTTATATCATGCACAGATTCCATTTTCTGAATCAAACGAGTGAGGGCTACAACACCTCCCTTACCATCATATTTCTTAGGGTTACACGCTAAAAATTCCTTATATGAAAAACCTACCCGGTTGCCATTCACTATTCACATTCCCAACGTTCCCTGAACGTTTCTCATTAAGCACAATATTCATTATGATCTGATTTCCAATTTTCTCTTAGTTACTAAACCAGTGGACCCAAACATGGGGTAAGTGGGCGTCTTTTAGCCAATTGCTTGGGCATTGACGTTGGGAAGTCGGGTGCACCCGTTGGGCTCCCTACATTCCATTAGCTCACTATGCACCCTTGTTCGGGCCTCCCACGATCCACCTATATATATAATATAATATATACGTATATAAGGATTATATCAAATAATAGTATAGTAATTATTTTCCGTCGGGTTCTAGAAACGAACTTTTAACCAAAGTTGTCTTTAAAACCTTCCGGGTCGTTTTCCCTCGACGAAGCGTGAATTGAAAATCGATTAAGTGCGTGATCGCGCGTTTTGAATGGTTTCGAATATTTTTGATTTGATAATCTATTTCTACTAATAAAAACCACAAAATATAGCATTAAAGAAGAAATTTAAAGCTAAGCAATAAAACTATTAACGGGAATTAAACGAACGCGACATTTAAATCCTAAATTATGAAAAATAAGACCTAAAATGATTTTTCTACTTTTACTAATCCTAATAAAGAATAAAAGCTAAAGAACTCCTAAAACGATAGTGAATAAAGTTGAAAATTAAAGAAAACGAAAACGAGGACGAAATCCCGTTTTTTTAAAAGTGACTTTATTAAATTTTAACCCTACGAAAATTATTTTTAAACCTAAGCCTAGATAATGATAAAAGAAAATTTTAGAAAAAAGAAAATTATTTTTTAGATTATTTTTGTATTTTTTATGAATTTTTAAAGTTTTTAAAAAAAAATTATTAAAAATATAAAAACTAATTTTAAAATTCTGGAAAAATTACTAAAAGTATAAAATGATATGACAAATTTTATAAAAATTATAACTAAAATTAAGCTGAAAAGTTAAGCCCTAAAAAACCAAGAACTAGCTACGGCTTATTTTATAAAAGGGAAAATTAAAATTGTGTTAAAAAGAAAGTGTGGGAAAGAAATGATGGATGAGCTATTGTAGCAAAGTGGTTAAGTGTGTGGGAGTTTGGGACGTTTGTGTGTTAAACAGGAGGTCATGGGTTCGAATCCATGGCCTCTTGTTTTTATATTTTTTATATTTTATATTTTTATTTTTGAAAAACTTTAAAAACAAACTTGTAGATTAGATGAAAATAAGCAACATTAATAAAAACAACTTTTTATAAAAGCTAAACAATAAGCCAGAAAATGAGCTGAAAACAGACAAAGAGCATTTAGGCTTTTTCTAACTAACTTAATAGGCTACAAACTGAAATAAGCTAAAGCTGATTATATAAAAAAAACTATTACTACCCTAAAACTAAACTAAAAAGCTAATCTGAGCTAGAAAGTTGCTAAATGGATAAGCCATAAGCTAAAATTATCAAATAAGCACTATCACTAATTCTGAAAACCAAACAGCCCCTAGAGGCAACTTTAGGCTTCAATTTCTATAAGCTAAAAGACACTAAAGACAAAATGGCTTATACAAGCTTAAAGTTTAACTTCCAAAGTTCATGAAACAGCTTTTAAAAATCCTTTTAAAGATCAATTGCTTAATGAAAAAGTAAATAGAAAACTGCTTATACTGAACTGAGTGTGATTTTGGTTTAAAAGACAAATAGCTAATTTGCAGCTTAAAAACAGATGGCTCAGTGAGCTTATTTTTAAAAGCATGTTTTAAACAATTGATTAATGACCTTAAAACTACATGAATGCTAAAAAATTAAGACCTAAACACTAAATTAACCTTTGCATTTAAGGTTGGAAAAAATGATGCTAAATTTCCTAAATGCTATCTGATGCATATAACCACCAAATTAACCAAATCTTAAAATCAACAAGTGAAGGCTTCAAAACTTGATGCTAAACTATTAAAATCACTAAAGAGAGTGTAAATTAAATAATAACAATTATAGACTGGAACTAAACTTGAGTTATTATGTATTTTTAATTAAGCTTTACTAACATAATCTATTAAAATACCTGCTAACTTGGATTAAAAACTAGATTTTAACATTTAAGCTCCTTAATTTCTTACTCATAAATCCACAAATGAAATTGAAATCCATCCTTAAGGTCTAGATGACCTTGGCAGCACTAACTAAAGTTAGTGCTGCCTTGTGCCAAACACCCCTTAAAGTAACTTAAGTTCATTTTGAGCTTATGAATTCGAATTTAATGATCAAATAATAGATACCAGATATCAATAAGCTAATATAAGTCCTAATAAGCAGATTTAAGCAACTGACTAAGCAGAACAAATAGATTTAGCTAATGCTACTTATTTTGGAGATTTTTGGCAATCTATAAACTTCTAGAAAACTTACAATTCAAAACTAACTAATGAATAAAACAAACTTTAGTTCTAACTTAATAGGCATGTTAAAGCACTAACTAAACAGCAAATAGCAAATAATAAGCAGATTAAGCTATTATGCAAAATTAGGATGAAATTTGACAGATAAGTAAATAGAAGAAAGAAACTTACAATGGCCTTTGCTTAAACAAGGCTAAATGCTCAAGGAGCTACTCTACAAAGCTCCAGCTTATCAAATGATAAGCTGGTGGGTCCATAAGCTCATCCCTTATTAGCTTATCTTCCATATATGCTGAGGTAATATAAGGAGTGTAGTTTGAGTAAAATAAGCTCAGTTGAGCTTTTATCACTTAACTGAGTAAATAGCAAGCTTATGAATTAATTTGAGAGCTTATTGAGTTAAAAACCAGATTATAACAGAGCTTAATCAAGACAGTTTGAAATCAAGTAAAGCATTAAGTAAAATTGAACAATTTGAAAAGTAAATTTTTATTAATGAATTGAAACGATTACAAGCTTTTTGGAAAAGTAAAATTACATTAAAAGGAAATCAATAAGCTAAAACTATTAAGCTAATCCTACTTAAGCTAATTCTACCCTACTCCTCGTTCTCTCTCTGTATGAGCTTCCCATCTATTTATATTGATATGAAGAGTCTTCTAGATCCAGGACGCTCCTCCTTCATTTGATCTCAACCATTTATCCTTAACTAACTCTTGAAAAAGCTTGATCTTAGCCGTCCAATGCTCTCCACGTATGTTTAGCCAATCATGTAACTGGGGATTGCCAGCATGTCATTCTTTTTGACGTCAGGGATGATGTATTTGTTTCTAGAAAGCGTAAGTACCACTAAAGTGGGGGTGAATTTGAGGTATGAGTGAATTGGGGAGACGAGTAAACAGTAAAAACCAATTTTCCTGCCCCCTAATTCTTTTTTTATCCGTTTGACCTGTTTTGATAATAGTTGACTTGGGGCTACTCGTAAAAATGGGCCACTGGATTATGTTTTGGGTTCGGATAAATATATTTGGGTTTGTCATAAAAGACTAACGATCGCTAGTCCTTTATTAATAAAAGGCTAACGGTGTTAGGGTTTTGGGGACCATTTATGAATGTGTTAAATTTTGAGGGCTGTTTTTGGTACTTTGAGGATTTTGTCGTTTAGTGGGTTGACCAAAGGTTAACCATGTTGACTTTTGTTGACCTTAAATGACCATTAGTAGGCAAACTTTCCGTTCTTGTGCACTTATTCATTCTCGTGCCCGATTTTGTCTTTATTTTTGTTTATTTCTTTAATATCCGTACCTGTACATACACAAACACAAAAACAAGAATATATTTGCCATTTTTATTATGTTTTTGGTCTTTTGGGTTCGTTTTACAAGGTAAAAGTATGTATAAAATAGCAAATACCAAATTCCCCCATACTAAAGTATTGACGTGTCCTCACGCAATGTAATAAATACACTTAGAAAACTAAGAATCTCGATCCCTCTCGACTAATTACCTCGAAAAGTAGCTAAGTGTTCATCGAGGTGAATTAGAGAATCAAGAGTTTAGAGAAGCCCCATTTTTACCATTATTGAAGATATACGCTCATTACCACTAATATTTTTGTTTTTCTCTTTTTTTAATATTTTTTTAATTTTAGCAACTAACTAATTTGACTTTCGTTATTTTCATAACCGTTAGGGATCATAGAACAAGATGCATTTCGATCCGAAAATGCCCCCAAAAAGGATAAATTCATCGTTCTCGACTTTTCACTCGCTCCAAACCAAGCTTAAAACGAAATCACAGTTAAATATCAGTTAAGATGCTAACACTACTCATATTTGCAACTTGTGAACTTTTCACTCCCGATAATTATTATATCTTAGGTGAATGTGCTATTTTGAATTTCAACCGTGGATCAACGTTTTGCAAAATTCTATGTTTCACGTTCCACCCGAGAATAATGAGTTTGAAGGCGAGATCATCCCATGTAACGACTTTCGTCTCGGCACATCCCAACCTTGCGGCTAAGTGACCAGGTTTTTGACACCCCACAGAGACTAGTATCGGGACTCACGGACCTTAGGTTTCAAAAACTCTCAAGTTTCCCGTATATAGCTTTAAAATAGAATAGTCAAAGTTCAAAAGCATATTTAAATTTAACAAAAAGAAATCTATTTATTAATTCAAACTTAATTTTAAACATAATATTTATGCAATTGTAACCCTCGACCTTTTAGAAGGCTGCAACATCGGTTGTGAGCCAGCAAGATGCAACAAACTTTTATCAGTCTCGGATTTTATTCTTATTATGGGCTTTCTTTAGAAGACTACCACATCGGTTGTGAGCCGGCAAGATGTAGTAAACTTTTATCAGCCCACAGCTTTTATTATTATATTTTGATTTTTTTTATATTACTTTATATAAAAGACTTCTTTTTGAAAAATTCAAGTATAAGTTTGAACTAAGAATAAATTTTTTGCTATATATTACATAAAAATTGTTGATATAAGTTTAATCTCTAAAAACAGCCTGTATTATTAATCTGATTAAGAGCTTATGGGAGAAAAAGCCACAAATTTCATACATGAGCTCTTAAGATTTCCAATTAATCCTTGTTTAGCATCCAACTCATACTTAACACTATCATTTTTCGTTCTTCGCGAATTTCTGCGAACGCTTAGCCTAAAAGTTAAGAAAAAAGCTAGAGCTCAACACGCTTGATCGAGTCAAAATTTATTCTTATTCTACCCAGCAAAAAAGTCAAAATTGTGACAAAACACTTATTTTATTTATTTTTTGGAAAATTTTTAAAATTTTTCATTTTTTTGAAATTTTGGTGGTAAAAACAGGATTGCGTGAAAACAACAGCTGCAGGCACAATCAAATCGATAGATTCCCCCCATACTAAAACTAAACATTGTCCTTAATGTGAGATTCCCCAATACTAATTCCAATGCAAATTCTTGATATAAAGGGGTCTCTACGCAAATCTAAAGCCATTTATTAATTCTGCTAAAGATAAACGTTAGTCGATAAGACTTTAGGATATCAGATTCCCTAAATGAAGTTGAGGATATGAAGCTCGAGTGGACTGGGACAAAACAACGAACACGAGAGTCGTCAAAATCCGGGTAATCCTGGATAATAAAAATCACAAAACACGATACACGAGAAAAGAAAGAGGCGAGCCCCCTCACATTAATTGTTAGAAAATAGATAAGAAGATAGAAACGCTTGTTTTTGTTAACCGAGTCACGAGCTTGACTCGACCCTAAATTAATTTGTCCATAGGGGAGCAAATGGAAAAGATAATCTCAATCGGGCTTTCATTAAAGCACATGAAAGTTCCATCCCGATGAGAGGCCACTGGCTCTAAAGGGAGATGCCGGGGTCAAAAATGGTGTCTTCACACCCGGTGGAGAGAAGTAAAGGAGAATCCTCAGGGTAGGTGAAATACGGTAGAAAAGTCTGAATGACAAATGTGAAGGAATCGTCATCTTCAACATCTTGAAAAACATTATCTCACTCCCCTGGGTCACAAACTTTTTTTTTCATCTTTATTAGCTCATCAAATTGTTTATCATGGGTGCATCGGGCTCAAAATTGAAGCAAATCTTAAAATCGGTGCTTGTGGTTCCGGAGAGAGGTCGACGAGATGACAGATCGAATGAAATGATTCATACTGGAAGTCCAATGAAGGTCATTTGAATTATCAAAATCAACGCTAGTCAACCTTCCCTGATCGGGCTCAACCTCAAAAAGAAACGAATCATACTCGGGAAGAGAGTTATTAGCATGAGTAGTGGTACTGCCACTTCTCGTCTCTTCCGTATCATCGCTAAAAGGCTCAAATTCGGGTAAAGAATTATCCAAATGAGAAAAAGAAGTATCGAACTCCTCAAAGAATGAATCACTATTCTTGACGGGAATAGGAACTGAGGAAGGAGACTTGAGCATACGATCAGGAGTAGGGTTGTCATTCAACGATTCAATGTTAGTAATAAGACGACTAATGTTCAACAATTTCTCACAAAGAATAACGTCTTGGATTTGAAGAATATCTTTTAAGTCAAACTCGTTCTCTTCTTGATCACAATCATTCCACCTCCTCTTAGCTAACGTTCTCGATGTCCACAATAATATCGTCTTCACTCGACAGTTAACATCATTCGTTGGTAATAGATAAAATCTCAGAATGATCGTTCAAAGCATCAAAAGTAGAAGGATTTTCACAAACGGGCACATCACACGCATCGTCAGAAATACCCTCGAACTCACTTGGGATTAGGACAAGGTTCTCAACACTAGGAATTGTGTCAAGATGCTCGTCCCCCATTATGAGAGAGTTATTGGGTTCCTCGATTGGTAGGTCAGTTGTGATTGCTGTAGGCTTCTTATATATAATAGTATACTCATCATCATCATTGTCGTAGAAAATAGGACGATTCCAGCTTGGACAATTAATATATTCTGATAGCTCTTCATTAATATTTCGCACATCTTTAAGAAGTTTACTCATTAATTCTTGAATATCTTCTTGTTGATATTGCTTGTCCGCCAAAGCATGCTTAATTTCACCAAAACTCTCCCAAGCTATCAATATAACCTTTGGTGTTACTCCAAAAGGTATACGACTGAACTTCCTTAAGAAGGTGTAAATGTCTTTCATTAACTGGTTGCAGTTTTACGTACCTATAAAATATATAATAATAATACTACTTAGGTAAATTCCAACTATTCACCTTTAACCATGGTAAAAAGTTAAGATTTACAAAAACAATATAATATATATAATATACGTATGTTTGACCGGGCAAGTATGATCACCCGGGTCGTTTCCCCAATGACTAGTGAAATTGAAACCACGTTTTAAGTTCGGATCCTGATTTGAATGGAGCAAAGATATTTGGTTTGGTAGATATAAAATATAACAATTAAACAAATACGGAAACGCAACTAGAAAATGCAATTAGACTAAAATTTAACCCTTTAAAAATGTAAACTAAAATTTAACTAATTAAGAAAAAGTGTAGAAAATTTAATAGAATAAAAGCGCCTAATTTTTAACTTCTTATAAGTTTAATTAAACTAATTAAAAATCAAACATAAATTATAATTAAAATTTAATAACCTAATTTAAACTTAATTACGGGCTAATGGGTGCAAAAACCTAGAAACTAACGGGGAAACTAACAACTAACGGAGGGACTGACTAAAAAACATTTAAAAGCAGGAAAAATAAAGAGTTACACTTTATACCCTGTGGTAGATTATTTCCTGACAAACAAACTAAGTCATAGCATTCGAAAATTTTAAAGAGCTTAAAATGAAAAACTCAGGTATGCTCTTACTCATGACCCCATCATCTTTGACTCTTTGGTCAAACAGTTCTGGTCAACGGCTTCACTCAGGGCTCCTGAGTTAGGCCCTCCAGCTATTCTGGCCACGATTGATAGGACTCCCTACACTATCACTGAAGACACAGTAAGGAGTCAACTTCAATTGGGTGATGATGGAGGTATTGAAGACTTGCCCATTGCTGATATATATTTGGGTATGGATAATCTTGGATACCCCACTGAAGGCAAGCTAACCTTCCACAAAAACAAGTTCTCACCTCAGTGGAGGTTCTTGGTTCACACAATACAGCATTGTCTCAGTACCAAATCTGGTAGCTGGGATCAATTTGGAAGCCCACTGGCTATAGCTCTTATTTGTTTGTCTGATGGGAGAAGGTTTAATTGGTCAAGTTACATTTTCAAGGGGATGGTAAATAACATCAGTAATGCTAAAAGGTTTCTTATGTATCCTAGGTTCCTTCAAATCATTTTGGGAATAGAAACTAGGAATACTAAACAATATCATGTTTTAAAACTGTCAAGCAAACTTTTTGCTAACATGAGGTTAAATTTTGAAGGGGACCACATGCCACTTTTAGCTGCAATGCTTCCCCCTGCTCAAGCTGCTATAGCAGATGAAGGTACAGGGGAAGCTGCACCAGATGTCCCTCAAACCATTCCTGAGACTATTCAAGAGACTAGGCCTGAGCCTGATCAATCTCAAGAACATATACCAACACCACCAAGACCAACAACATCAGACCAAATTCCTCCAGTGTTTGAGCAGGGTCACACTTCAGACCCCAACATTGCCTCTTTTTCAGGAGCCCATGAGTCTGATCCTGACCTTTTCACTTCCACAAATGTGGAAGATGAAACACTAGGAGGATCTTTCCACACCACTCCTCCTAGGTCCACTTAAGTTCCCCCTGTAGGTCCAACCTTAGGAGGTGCTGAGGACCTTGCCACACTAACTGCTTTATCTTCTCTAGTGTCTGAACTTGTGCAAAAAGTTAGTACCTCGGAATCAGAGCTTAAGGCACACAAGCTGTTATTTAAGGATGTGGTGGGTAAATTGGTTAAGAAGGTATGTTTTTGGATTTTATGAGTTTTTATGACAGAATTTAATAACTAAAGATCTATAACTACTTAAGCAAAAACAGATGAAAACAAACAACTAATAAGTACTAGACAAGGTATTTAAACATTAATAAGCAAGAGAATAAGCAAATAAGCAATACTAAGCATATGAACTAAAACTAAGCAATTTAAACTGAAATTAAAGAAGAATGAAAAGAGAAACTCACTTGATCCTTTAGCTAAACAAAAGGAACCAATAAAGGCAGCTACTAGCTCTCTAGCTTATGAATAAGCTAGAGTATAAGTCCTTGGGATCTCTTCCAAGGTAAGATCCCCTTCCAAAAGCTTAGATCCAATAAGATCCATGTAAGTTTAAGCTAGTTAAAGGTTTAGATAAGATTAATACTGAATTCAAACAGCTCTATTTCAGCTTATAGACTGAAAGAGCTTTTGAGTAGCTTATTAGCTTATGAGACAATATGGCTTATTAAGAGAGCTTATGACTTTAAATGAGAGCTTAGAAAACGGAATTTAAAACATTAAAAACTGAATTTCATTAACTGAAAAAGCTGATTACATTAAAAGAAAAGGAAATTACAAGAACATTTAAGTAAAAATACGAATTTAAGCTAAAAATTATATAAAAACTAGAATCGACTACTAAAAAAAACTAGATGCTGTGTGTGTGAGAAGTGAGGTCTTTTTATAGTGCCCAGCTGAAGCTTCTAGGACCTCTAGCCCTGCTCTCCAATCTTCAATCTCTGCCATTCATTTAATCAATCATTTGATCATCAATTGTGGCCGTTTGATCAAGATGTGGACACCTGAGGATTGCCAGCGTGTCATTCCCTTGATGTGACGTTTGTGTTAGTTTTGTGAGTAAGTTTAGCACAAAACCCATCACAATTTGTGCTTCTTTACTTGATGATGTGGCTCTTCTTTAATGAATCCTTTGATAAAGACTGATTTGACCCTGGGTTTGTGATGTAGACCTCTTGAATTGACTTAAGCACCCTCTAATTTTGATTTGCCCCTTGTTTTACCATGGCAGTGAAAATGGGGGAGACGATGAATAGTAAATGTGGTTCCCGCTCCTTTCTTGACAGTTAAAACTGTTGAACTTTGGGAGGATTGCACTTTTGGTCCTTGTCTTTCTTTTTCATTCTTTCAAGTTATAAATAACTTTTGGAAATTGCAAGAATGGCCCTTGTAGATGAAAGTTGGCTAAGGCTTTGGGACTTTGGCTTCTTTTTGAACTCTTCTGATTCTCGTGTCCGTGTTTGCTCACTTTTGACTGTTTGTAATTTTTGACTTATCCATACCTGCATACACAAAACACAAATACCAGCATATTTTTGCCATTTTTGGTTTGTTTTGGGTTTATTTGGGTTATTTTAGGTATAAATAGATATGTGTATTTTACACCTATCATACCTCTACCAAGCAGGAATACCTGACAACTTGTAGACAAATTATCTTCAGTTATGCTGATCCAACTTGCATCAGTATATCATTCTAGAATTGTAAGATAACTAGTATATGTCAAGCTATAATCCATTGTTTTCTTCAAATACTTCAATACCCTCTTAATTGCTTGCCAGTGCTGAGTACTAGGATTACTAGTGTACCTACTTAGTTTACCTACAACAAAAGCAATGTCAGACCTTGTACAAGTCATGACATACATCAGGCAGTCAATCACCGTAGAATACTCAAGTTAGATACAGCCTCACCATTATTAGGCATCATCTTCTCACTTGTACCCATAGGAGTACTCACAAGAGTACAGTCAAGGTAATTGCATTTCTTCAGTACCTTCTCAATATAATAAGACAGAGAAATTGCTATTCCATTACTTTCATGTTTAATCCTTATGCCAATGATAACATCAGCCTCCCCTATGTCCTTCATAGAGAACCTTGTTGAAAAAAATTCTTTGTCAGGTCAATCTAAACTTGCTTAGTTCCAAAGATCAGCATGTCATCAACATATAGACAAATGATGACTTCTTTACCCAATTCATCAAATTTGCTATACACACATTTGTCAGCTTGGTTAAGTAAAT